>BMAV01006558.1:285491-296894 GCA_019973955.1 Trichonephila inaurata madagascariensis | reverse complement strand
GTTGGAGATCAGCAGCGCTGAAGAGAGAGGGGGCCGATGCACGTTAAATCTGTCGAGGTTCATATGTCCTCCCGTTGGTGTGGTGTAGAAGTTGTGACGGACTCATCGCGTTTTCAACTAAAAACTCCTCTTGGGTTCTTTGGGGCCGAAATGGCAAATTATTTCCAATCAAATCCAGAAGCGAAGCGTGATTATGCAAATTAAGAACCTTTTAAATAGCAGAAGTTTAGCGTAAGCAGTGTGGCTACGGGAAGTGATTAAATGAGGTTCAAGTGATTAAGCTAAAGTAAGAGAAGTTATCCGACACTCAAGTCGTTCAAATCAAGGTGGATACCATTCCACACGAGATAAGCCGCCACGCGTCATTTTAGGATTCGAGTGAGTTACTGCTTACCCAGGATATAGAGGTAGGATTGTTCAAATTACTACTAGGAACTGTGTATTTACTGAGATTAGGAGTAGGCGATGAAGTTAGATATAATGATCAGGGTCGCGCTTATTTGGTAGTACGCGTATTGTGTGTCTCTTCACCTCAGATCTGCTAAGTTTAAACATAAATACTATAATTGTATATTGTTTAAGTTAAGATCTTAATAAAGAGATATTAAGATTATGGCAACGTCTGGTTCTTCATTCACTCCCACACCTTTAGGTCGCGAAGATAATGTGGAAGTAGGGCAACCCTCATGGGCCAATGCCTTACAAAGTTAGGAGAGAAGGGTGCCAGCTCAGAGGTCGTCCCCCGTCACCTACCCATGGTTCAAATTTAAGATGTTCGTCGCCAACAGCTTTGTAGTTTGACGTTAATATAACGTGTCTCTCTCTATCCAAGTCTCTCGCATAAAACTTATCCAATAGTTCTTCTCTTATGCTGCATTGCCGATGATGTTTAATAAATATCATATCAAAATGAAAAATTGTATAATTTTGGCGATGTATCTAAATTTTAAGTACGTGAGAAGATAAATCATACATTTCTACCTTTTTTAGTAATGGGATATTTTTCTTTTGTGAGAAAGATTATCGAAATTTTTCAAGCTTACGCTATTTCAGGAGAGCCTTTACAAAAGAAACTGAGTTCGAATTGCAGGTTCTAGAAACCCATTTTAATGCACAATTTTTCGCGAGACTCCGGGCCTTACTCGAACCGAAATTCATCTTCTTGTATGAATGAAAGAGCGGAAATTAAAATCCATCGATTCTGACGCATTTCTTTTGGCCTTTTTCTTCGGCAGCGAGTGAAATGTACCCAGGGCGCACCGCGAGGTGAGATTTAATTTCCAGCCCCATTCATCTCCCATCTGACAGATTAGCGACATTTTTCTCCGCCCCAAGGCTAATTGGACCTTTTCAAGGCATCCCTGCGTAACGCTTCTCTTCGGAGCGGTTGGTTGAAAGACGGCGCTAGAATCCAAATGTTTATTCCATTGACTGATAGAATGTTTTGTGTGTTTTCCTCGCGGTAATCAATTTACTGTTAAAATAAATCTTAGGACTGTTTTAGTCTAATATTAAAAAATACTAATTGAGATATTTTGAGTATCAAAAATGACTGTGTTAAAGTATTACATCCAAACCTCACAATTATATATTGAGTAAGTATTAAAGTATATATATAGTAAGATATTATATACTTTTTCCATTAAATTCCTTACTCCTTAAAAACAATGGGTTCCATTATCTATCGTATTTACTGTTTCGTCTACACTAAAAAGCTACCTTCAAAATTACAACAATACCAAACTACAGTGATATACTGTAAAAAGTATATTTGTTTAATATATTTTGCTAAAATTCGGATTCATCATTACTTAAAAAAAATGTTTGTTGGCGTAGCGCATTCTATATCTGTACCAGGGGTGAGCAGACTTTTCCGGGGGACGGGCTATTTCTAATGTTTTTAAGGTGTTGCAGTCCACCCAGTGGAGTAGGCGTGATGCTTCTGAGTTGAAATTTTATGTTTTTACATTATACCCATCTTTTACAGTATGACAGATTATTATTTTTACTACAAAAACATTAGAACAAACAAGTTGCATAAAATTGTCAAGTTGAATTCTTGAACAACTAGAAGTGACTGTTTGACCGTGGACGTATTCAATGCAGCGAGCAAGGAACATACGTGAACCTGAAACCGAGGTATGTACTTAATTTATTTGTTTCTGAGTCCCTCCCTATCATGGGACATGACCTACACACGACAGCCGTGACTCATGGAAGAGCAAGATGTGGGATGATGTCTCAATAGCCAATCCCGTACTATCGCGGGAAGATCTGATCATCAACATATGCTCTCCTTTTGTCGGCATGTTGGGAAAAATTCATTTATATGGTTTGCATCGCAGTGATCGCTTTTTTCTCCCTACTGCGGTGCTGCATGTGATAAACATCATCGCGTGCGCTTACAATGAAGGTACATGTATCATTTACACATTGATCGAGACATTTGCTTACATAAACTCAGTAGCATAGATTATGAAAAGTCGATTCTCCATGCCAACTGGCATAAATTTTCCATAATATGTTTAATTTAGATGCGCGTGTATTAGTAAAGATGGTCACCTAAAAATGTCTTGGCGATCCACCGGTCGATCACGATCGTCTTAATGCCCATCCCTAATTTATATGAATAAATTCTCTCGTTTGCTAATTTATAATAACTTCTTCCATAACTGTTATTTGAAGAGAAGAATCGAGGTAAAATAGAACTTCCATTATTCGAGTTCTTGCAGTAATGTTGCTATGTAATTAGATGAGGTGGATATTTTCTATCTCGAATGATAATCTACAATAGACAGTGTTTTCCTACACATTTTTGGAATAAATTCTCCCTAAACCACCGAGATCGAAAGCAAACTAAATTTAACTCCAAATGTATATATATATATATAACTCAGATTTTTATGCTAAAGTGAAATCTTAACAGAAAGTAAGCATGCTGAGGATATACGAGTAATATGTTTGATTTAGGAAAGGGGAGGGTATATACATAGTATGACTACATAGACTTTTATTAGGACTTGGATATTGTTCTAAGATAGAATATGTTCACAAACTGGTGTGTCCTACTCAATAAGAGAAAAGACGGTATTAATTTAAAACTTAATTAAGATTTACATTGTTGCTAAAACTATCAAAAGCCTTAAATTGATAAGAGTCTTAGTGAATCTCTCTGATCTTGTGTGTTAATTGCGCATCGATATCTGCTAATTTCGGGTAAAATAAGTTTTAATACATTTGGTTGAAATACTGCCTTCTCATAAAAAGAGGCATGAAAGTAAAATATTGTTATTTTTATCTGAGGCATTCAATGCGCCTTTAAGCTTTATGTCAATAGGGCTAGCATGCAGAAACACAAACCCCATTAACTAAGACTGTATCCAAATGTATTTTTCCTAGTTTTCAATACTAGAAATTGTGTCAATAATATGCCATAATACAAAAGTTTAGAAAATCAAGTGAGAAGTTTAAAAGTTCTATCCATTAAAATCCTTCCGAATAGTTTAAAATGTTACTATAATGAAATTTTGTAAATATGGTACAAAAATATTTTTGTTAGGTGGCATTCATATATATATATAAATTATCTCATCTGTTATTTTTAAATAAGTATATATGTGCTAATATTGTTTTGAAATCACAACATTAGAAATAAAATAAAAATTGGCTCTTACTAATTTCAAAAACTAAATGTTTATTTAGTAAATAAGGCTCGATCACATTCTAAATCATGAACGCAATTAATTACAAATAATTTTCTTAATTGGAAATCATTCAGGTTTATTTCTTAATTTCATTTTGTCAAGAGGGAACAGAATTGGGTTTTTTTAGCTACCACAAGCAAGTTTCATTCATAAATATTAAATCACTATAATTTCTTTATATTATTATTATTCTTTATAAGTTCTCCCTCATAAATTTAAATAGAACGACTACAGGGTCGACAAAACAAGGAATATTTCATTTCAATCGTCTCTTGCCTTAGAATTATGCAGAAAAATTGTCCTTTATATAAACAATACTTTCACGGCACACGTGTCTACATATGTATCAGCATGTCGTATTCATCCATGCTGACACTTCAATAAACGTCTTTAATCAGTTTCAGGAAGCAGAGCTGGAAGACACAATCGTTGATGCCTTCCCCCCATCATTCACAAACAATATTTCCGAAATTTTCCACTGAAGATAAAAGTGTTCTTTTGGCGTCGAAGGGTGCACGGCTTTAAAATATGTGAGTGGGAAATAATTTATTTCCCATACCTCATCCGGAAAGAATGGCTTCCTACGCGACACATCCCTGCTCGAGGTCATTTGTTAACATCCCCAAGTGTAGGGTATTAAATCCGAAAGGTATTATTAGCGAATTATTCTATCGCTAATAAGGCACAATAAAAAAGGAGATAAGTAAGACGTGAGAGCTGCATTGTGAGGAGCGTCAGCCGTTGCCTGATAGTTTTATGTAGAGTTTGCTTTTGAGCCTTTCCTCCCCAAAGTTGTTTTTTGTTCCTCTCGGATTAGCCGTTTATTGCACGAAGAATCTGTCCTTTCATTCCAGTGTAGGAGCTGCGTTCTGCCTCATAAAAGAGTGTGTGCAACGACTTTGTCTCACAGAGCATATTGTTCTCTTATATAAGTCTTTTGAAGAATTGTGTCTTTGGATAAAGCTTGCCACAATAATCAATAAGGGCTGATGTATTCTGGGAGAAAATTACTCCTGATGAGAAAATATTAAATAGCAATTGTAGAATTGTCTAGAAATATGTTTTTGGCTATCGTTGTATCTAGGGCTATTAAAATAACCTGAGGTTGAGAATTACATTTTAAATCGTATACCACCGATTTGTGTTATTTGTTGATCCTCTTTCCTTTTATATGACTGGTTTTCAAAGACAAAAATAAAATAATAATAAAGTAAAAATTGTCACAACAAATTATTTCTTTAAAAAAATTTGTTCTTTTTTCGGTGCTGATGAATACTGAATGCCAAGATCTACCGAGATTAAAATGTCTTAATGCGAAACGATGAAAAGTATGAGCTCTGTGGTGTCATCCTCGTTCTCTGACAACAGTGAGATTCATTGACAGCACCCCACTGAAGAGCTTTAGGGGATGTCACAAATTTAGGTACAGTTCGAAAACCAAGAAGAACATACAAATCGGTTTATCATTCTTTGAGGATTCCCAAACTCTACACAACCCCCAGTTGAACGTAGTGTGCAGTTTTCCCGCTCTTCCCCATAGCAGATTTCGCAATGGGATTAAGGTTCAAACCTTCGACTTAAGATAAGCACAAACTCTTTCCAATAGCCGGAGGAATACATCTAAAATACAGTGCAACCCTCTAAATTTCTTTCATTACAAACAAACACATTTTTAAAAATTAAAAATAATGACTTAGGTGCTGAAGAATGAAAGAGAAACTTTTTAAAAAATACTTTTTTTATGTGGGTGTATGATGCTTTTCGAACAACAATTGTAATTCAGCCATAAAGAACAAAAAAAACGAACAATTATGCTAATAATAGCTAGGTAGATACCTCCTGTCCGCCTAACGACGAACTGACCCCCATTGTACAAAATATATAACTGTTCATACTCATTGCTAAAATGGTAAAGGTATAATTTTCATGTAGTTTTTAATTTTTTTAATACACTGTAAGCAGGAAAAAATAAATTTCAAGTCTTCATGTGTGTATTTTTATTTTTCCTAACTATATCTAATGTATAAATAAATTTATTACAGCATCACGAAAAACTTTTTTATACAGAGAAAGAAAAACGTAACAATCCTTAAAAATCGGCACGAAGCAGAAATTTTCGCTGAGTTAGACGTGAGATAAGATGACGTATCATGCTGCCAGTTAGTTCGAAAATTGCTTAAAAACTTAATTCTAAAAATCTGATGCGAATTTCGAAAAAATCTTTTGCAAAAATCACTTTTCTGACCCATAGTTTCGGCGTGCTAAATTTCACACGTCTGGACTGTTTAATTTTGTGGTACATCCAACACACAGAAGAAAAATCTTTATTTTATTAGAATAGCTTTTTATAAAAAAAAAATGTATAAAAGGAATACATTATATTTACTTTCAATATTAATTCAAAGAAACTTTAAGTTCTTCTACCCACATATATTATGAACACATCGTGACCAGAAAATTTGATTGAATCATTTTCAGTGCAGTGGAAAGTGAGAAAAAGGTGTTTATAATGAAGTTATATATAACAATATTAACCACACACATACACATGAACAGCAACAACAAGTGTTTTTTAGGGAAAAAAGAAAGTTAAATATTCATTTAATCTTTTGAAAAATGAAACAGTTTTTGATATCTATTGTAATATATACTTCACATTATATAATATACAGGGTGGTCTCGAATTCATGGTACAAATTTTAAGGGTAGATACAGGACATTGTGTCTAACAATCATTTATTGTATAGGAATGTATGGGTACAAGTGACATGGTGAGGAACAGAGGAAATAAAAGAAAAAGAGAAATGGAGTTATCGGTTGGTTGCATTGCCGGTAGGGAGCAGTAGATATCCAGTCACCATTCAATATGATGTATCTCAACAGGGGAAAGCGCCATTTGAAATTGTCCTGACGCTTACGATGGGAGACTTTACATATGCCGAAAATTCAGACATGCATTACATATACGGCCGTGCAAATGGTAACGGCAGAGTGGCGCTTCGAATGTATCACTCGTAATTTCCTGATCGACCAATGTCGGATCGCAGAATTTTTCAGCGGTTACATCGTCAACCTCGTGAAATACGTTCGTTCCGTATCACCAGACATGCTGCTGGTAGAGGAAAAGCTCTACGCAGTCCAAGAGCCTGGAACAAAGCCTCTTGAACGTTGTGGCTGATAGACCAGAGTCAAGTACGAGAGGTGTTGCTCATCACGTTGGTGTGCGTCATTAGACCGTTTGTAGAGTGTTAAACGAAAATTGCTTACACCTCTTCCATTTTCATCGAGTACAAGCTTTGAATCCGATAGACTATCTTCTCCGACTGCCAGTGAGTGGTACAGCAATGTGTGCTGCAGCTGGACTCCATAGCTCATGTGCTGAACAGTTATCGTAAACATTACACTTGCCAACTACGTTTTCAATAAACACTTTGTCTTCCCTTTCGTCTCTTATCTTTTGTGTTTGTGCCTCACCGCGTCACTTGCGCCCACACATTCCTATTCAATAAATGATTATTACAGTGTCCTGCACCTACTCTTAAAGTTTCTATTTTGAAATCGGGACCATCCTGTATACACGAAATTAGTATTTACAAAAGGGAAAATGTTCATAAACAAAAAAGATATTTTATTCTGCTTTCTAAATAATGTAGCAGATTATAGATATGTGAGATTCTCCCACTGTAACTTAAAACATTTCTCGGGCTATAGACTGTATTTAGTTCAATACTGCTTGAATTTGAAACAGAGAATAATCAATTTCTAACTTGAGATAAAATGTTTTAAAATTCAATTTACAAGGACTCATATTTATATCAGTGGTTAAGATGTCTGAGTTAGAGTTGTAACTGCTTCTTCATCCAATTTTCAAATTCCTTAAATTTGGCCAAATGTTACTTGAGATGGACCAAACTTAAGAAATTTCCTTTAGTTTCGGAATGATTTCCATATTTTTGAAAGCATTCAACACTGACAAAAATTTCAAAGACCCATCATGAACATTTGAAGATTAATTGGCAGTGAAAAAAAGTCTCTTCTGTATTTTCGAAAACGAAGGAAAAAATGCTACTTCATATTTCAGATAAAGGGATGTGAAAGCAGAGGTCGTCCTTGTCTCTTAATTGGTCTCAAGATAAAAATGTTTATCATCTCTAATCTAAGTGTAAGTTGCAGTCTCAAAGCTATTTAAATTCATATTAAATTTTTTCTATTTTTTTATGTGTACTAATGAAGTATATATGTGATCTTTCTTAACCCTTAACTTCCCACTGTTGCATTTCTGCAACATATGATTTATTTTAATTTAACAGACTCAATATTTTTTTAGTTACCTACAAATCACTTATATCTGAGAAAAAAAGATTACTACAACGAAATACATGCTAATTTTGTCACTAGATGGAAGTAAATTTTTTCCAGAAATAACAACAATTATAAAAATCTCTGATGCCTCAAGAACTGTGTTTTTGATATAAAAAGAATCCATTATATTTTTTGCTTCCTCTTGTTTATTGACGAAATAAATTACCAGGTGAGAAATGAAACATTTTACGTCCATTTCAAAGTAATTTTGATTTTCTAATGGAAAAAGTTTGAAAGAAATTTTATTTTAACTATTTGTTGCAAGTCTGCAACATTGGTCTTTGGTTACCATTTTGACATGGCCAAAAAGCGTATACTAACCCAAGGTGAAATTGATAGATATATGAATAATTCGAACGAATTAAGTGAATTAAGTGCGGATGGTATTGAATATTCTGATGATGATGTTGATTTTTACCTGATTGTGTGTCATCTAATGAATATTAGGACAGCGACTGTGAAAATAGTATTGGTTCACAAAATACAATTCAGAATATAAAAACATTCGATGATGATAATAAATCAGACAGAAATATTTCTCAGTCAGAGAACCTTTTTTAAATTTAACTTTTAAAAATAATAAAACATTGTCGAAGAATTTTTTTATGGAAAAATCAAAACATTTCATCGGATGAAGAAGTAATAAAATTCCATGGAGATGACACGCTCCCAAGAGAAACTATGGATTTGGAGAGCGAAAAGTGTAAAGTAGGACTTTGTTACAACAAAATCAATAACTGCTTTAAAAATTGTCATTGTATGTAAGGCTAAAGCAATTTATAATAATGAATAATAAAATCCTCATATAAGAAAAAGTTTTGTAATTTACAGCACTACTGCGCAATGTTGCACTTCTGCAACAAACAAAAAAATAACTGAAATTCAACTTAAAACAGCTTAATTTTTTTAAATATGTTTTCCCCTTTTATTGTTACTTGAGAACTAGCTGATATAATTTTTTCATAGAAATTTAAAAAATCGGGAAATTAAGGGTTAAGCATCAAGAAAGGTAAGAAGAGATATTTATTTACATTACACAAATCCTTTACTTTAAGTGTGTAAATATTAGAAATTGGATTCTGTAGCTAACTACACTTCTGTTTCTTTTATTTTTAAAAAATGTTATGCCGATCACACTAAATGTGTGTGCGCGATATTTCTGCAAATCTACGAAAACGACATCGACCAACATATCTAGGTACTTATATATCATCTCATCAATCGTCAACTCTATTAATAACATGCCAAGTTGGCAACCCCGATTTCCTATAGGTCATACGTGTTGAATCGGCAACCAGGGGTTTCGTTTCATACAATGACTCCAATAGGTTGCGATAATACACAAGTACCCATATCTGAATTTAAGCAAAAATCTGGTCATCTAACCAAGATAAATAACTTGGGGAAAAAAACTCAACTGTTACTTATTATGCGAAGCAAAAACATATTCTATCCTGTTGAAGAGAATGCATTGCAAAAGAGCGAAGTAATGATTCTAATTCTTAATCAATTATTAACGCAGCTATTTCGCAATTACGGAGTCGTAGGGATGTTAATGCAATCGCACAGTTGCCTCTAATCGGATTAATACTTCGCATTTTTCCCACGGAAATGGCTCAAATTAAATATTCCACGTTGGGGCTTTAATTGTGGGGAAAATAATTCCAAAATCGACGATGAAGTATACTTTGTTAGAGCAAATTAAAATTCTCCAATCTTGTACGAAGTATTTTAATCACTTTATTAAATTCCATTTGTTACAAACACGGGGCGGTATGCAGTGTTATTTGAAACGGATATGAAGAGAAAATTAAAATGAAATTATTTCTCAAATTCTAATTAGTTTTGAAAATTAACATATATTCGACATTCTCTCTCATAAACATCGCGGAATTATTTGCTTTGGAGCTAAAAGAGTTATTAAAAGCAGTTATTTGTAAAAAAAAAAGCTAAATAATATGTTTCAAAAAGAACATAATGAATTTAAAAAATTTTTAAAATATAGATTCGTAATAATAACCGATTTCAGAATTTTTAACCTTACGAATCAGTATATTTCAATAAAAACATTTTTTAGCTTGGTTACATATTTGCTTAGGGGAACTTTATAATATTTATAGTTTGAAAAGTAATTTTTAAGTCTCAGAGAGAAAAGAATTATGCATCACTAAAATTAGGAGAAAATATGTATGTCATTCTGTATATTAAAATAAAAGATTATATACTTTATTGGGGCTTTAAGAAAATCCAAAAACTACTTAAAAGAAAATCTTACGAATTTTTGATATATACAAGCATTAAATGCAGCAAATTTATAAACATTTTTCATTTTTATTTATTTATTTTTATTTCTATTCCCCCCCCCTTTAAAGTAAGAAATAGTGTTGCCAAACAGTATGTTAAAATCAAAAAACTTTGGTTCGTGAACAGTTATCTTCATTTTAAATCTAGCCATACTTTTTCTGAGGTAAAATATCGTTTAAATATGAGTACAATATGAGAAGTATAACGGATCGAAACAACTTTTTCAGAATTTCAAAACATACTTATGCAGAAATGAAGTTCTCTAGTGTTAGATAAAGGAAAAAATAAAATTAAAGTTAATTTTTATGTTAATTATAAAGGGATGTGAAGTTTCGGTATTTGAACTTTTTTATGGGAAGAAGTCAAAGTAATTTTCGTTAAGGAAAAGAAGCATTTTAGTACTTTTTTTAATATTTATAGCGATGAGAGGACACTTGCCAAATAGTTACAAGAATCAACACCAGGAACGTTTAAAACAGCTTCTCTTTAGTGTTAATTTTTTTTAAACCTACTGTGTGTTGAAATTACAGTGCACAATAAAGTAGAAGAAGGAAATAGCTCAGATCGGGCCGATTAGACTTCGACAGTGGGGGGAGAGGGGTCTGAAATGTTGCAATGTACTCGTTGCACTATTTACTACTTAGTACTCACTTATCAATAGACATCTCTTTTGGTTATTTATATTGTATAAAAATAGTTCTATTTTGTGTGAATCTTAAGTCATCTAATCCAAATCAGACTTTTTCAATTGTTTCGAGCCCCCTTGTGGCAATATTAAATTTAGAAATAATTTTTTTAATTCTTCTCTTTGTCTCCATACCATAGAAAATCTCTTCCGTATAAATGGATTCCGATTGTTAATAATTTTTTTCTCCATATTACCGCAATTTTCTCCTACTGCGTAACTATTGTGTTTTTAGTTGTGCTAACTATATCATCAACTCTCTAAAGCTAAGGAATTTCACAGATTTCATATAGTCATGTATACATATACATGTATATATATACTGTACAAATAAATTATATATATATA
>BMAV01006558.1:268628-280491 GCA_019973955.1 Trichonephila inaurata madagascariensis | reverse complement strand
AACATCAGCTCAGTGTCAAAAAATGATTTTTATCGAACTGTTTTGTCAAGTTGAATGTTCAATGAATGCATATTTTATAGAAATGACATACATTCGGGGACCATCGAATTTCTTCTCCGGAAGTGGCCTTTATTTATCTTTCGGGGTCAGCATCCGAATACTAGTTAGGGAGTGCGATAGGAAAGGTGGCTGTTCGTGACTCCTCTGTATCCATAAATCAGTGCCAGACCTGAGATATCGAACGGCAGCTGGAATGTTCGAATGCAACCCCTCAATCGATAGGGATGATTTTGAGTTTGCTTCTCTTCCCAACTTCTTTCGGTGTGGCTATTTATCGGAAACCCTTATGTCAACAGCACACACACCAAGAAATTTCGATCCGGCCGGGGCTATTTTTAGTAACTCGGAGATTGCCTTCTCAATCAAACTTAAATGTCCTCCTCACCTCTCTTCAATTACCGCCCGAGGAATGATGGGAGTTCTCTTTCTTTCATTCCCGCCTCTTTTATGAGTTGAGAAGGCGGGAATGGAATTTTAAGGTGGCGCTCTTTTGTGGGCGTAATGGAGAACCGTGTTACTCGAAATGCGACGGCCGCCTCTGATTTGCTCCGGCATTCTTTTGATAAAATGGCGTTGTAGTTTTGTTTTGAAAGATGGAAGCCGAATAATATTTTCCTGGAACGTCATCATTATGATTAATTTGTATAGTAACTGTTCTCTTAGAAGTTTCTACTTAAATTGAGATAAAACTAAAGCGAACTATTCAAACATGAACAACTGTTGATATGTATTGATATTGATAAATATTTCCATTCATGTCTCAAAATAATTCATTTACCATTATTCCATAAATCGAAACGTTAAGAATCGAATGTTCTGTTGAATAATAAAACATTGTTCCATTACTTTAAATACGAACTTTATCACATACTATTATTCGCACATTTTAAAATGAATTTTTTTTTTCATTCAATACATTCGTAAAACTTTTTTACTCTATAATTTAAATGTTTTCTTAATCATATACTTTAATTCTTACATTGAGACCTTTTGCATGACCGTTTAAAAGGTTTTTTTTTCTAACCCTCTAATTTTTATAACCATATCAAATTTAAACGCACTCTTTATATTCACGTCAAGTACAATTTAGACACATATAACTTTTAATCTTATTTTACAAATCTTTAAATTTATGCTATTTCATCGATGATACTTATTATAAAACTTATCGCGAACACAATTTCTATCGCTTTCCCAGGATATGCGAGATTCACAGGTGTTGGTTCGTTTTCAACTTTAAAACTTATCGAAAGGTAATGAAATACATCCGACAGAAATATCCAAAATCTAAAGATTCATATAGTACAGTGGTGTGTGTGGGGGGGGGGGAATAGTTTTATTTGTAATATTATCACAAGAATATTTTTAAACCATAACATATCGACGCGGAACTCGGAAAGAATGATGTAAACTCTAAGGAACTGAATTCTAATCAAACTACCATAGAAGGGACATCCGGTATTTAAATTCTTATTATTTATTAAGAAAAAAGAATCAATGTATGTCAAAGAAAGCGTAATGTAAAACATACTTAATTTTATTTTGAAATAGATATCTAAAAAAGACACACTCAAATGGCACAAACTTCAAATGTCAGATCAAAGGTTCCTATGTACTGCAAAATATACTTCCTGGAAGGCAATTTTTTGAGTTATAAATCCTTCATTATAATTTACTTTGGGTGAGCAGTTCCTAATTCTTTATTTTTCTGCCCCAGACATTAAATGGATATCTGTAAGTTCAGATTTCGTGTAACAATGCATCAACTATCAATCTCTTATATATAGAAATCTTTACGTCAAAAGTAGATAGTTTCACCATTGCAAGATGTTATCGGTGGATGTCAACAACGATGCCTATTTAATGCAGCATTTAAGAATATATACACGTACATTCAAAATTATTGTTGAGAATGTTCAAAAGACAACCCATTTTTCATGTATAATTAAATCAATCGAAGGAGGTGTGTTTTAGTGCTTTTATGTAGGTAATTGCTCTGGAGCAGGGTTGGGCAACTCTTTTGGCTCAAGGGGTGGATTGTGGAAGCGGAGGATACCAATGGACTACACCTCTTTAAAAATGATTGCATTTCAGGAAAGGTATAAATTGTTTCACATAAAAATAAATAAATATAAATTTTATAAAATAGAAGCAGTTTTATTCAATTTACTTATTGTGCTATTTTCATATCATTTATAGCTGCCCTCAAATTTAGTTTCAGAATCAATTTAGTGAGACAAATATACCATATAACGTTTTTCCTCCCAAGTCAGAAGTGAAATTACCTGATGAAATTTTCGAAAAGGCCTCCAAGTGAACGTCAACATCTATATATTTAATCTTGTTGATCTTTATGCAAGAAATGTCTTTCTTAAAAATATATGTTGGCTCAAATACATTTAACACATCTTTCAATTTGGATCTATCTGTCTATCTCACTGTCTTTGTGGGTCCAAAAAAAACTCATCGCAGGCAGCTAGTTGCAAACCCCTGGCTTACAGCAACAAAATATTTCTTCCTCTAGAAGTTGCCAATTATATATATAACGACAGGTCACTGGAGATTGATGAAGTATAAGTGTGTCACGTTATATTATCTCATTTGTGACAAAATAATAGAAAACGAAAAACAATAATGCATAACAAATTTGTAAAAATACTTGGAAATCTCAATGGATCAAAAAAGAAAAAACTAGAAACCAGGTTTTTAATTTGACAGAAAGCATCATGTACAATGTGATAGTCCAGCTGTGCGCCTTTTTTTTACCTAAGAAATCATTATGATAATCATTTTTTCTTGTCTCAAAAAATTCGTATAATAGCAGAGGAAGCAAAGCTGCTTCCAACAGGGCGGTTCAGTAGAATTGTTTTACAAGTAACGTGCGTTTGGACTGAGAAGGGCAGGTTAAGCCACACGTTAAATCAAAGCTGACACATTCATCTAGATGCGTCCACGATGCATTCATTGACTGTGATAAAGAAAGGTGGAAAAAAATAAAGTAGCAGGCGTGCAGATAGAGGGACGTTAGCAATCATGTTTTGACGCATCCACTGACAAGCGTTAGCGACCCCTCGAACCCTTTCTGCCACCATTTTGTAACACGTGAAGAATATCCTTGATGATCCTATATCGAACCAGATACATTACTCGACAATAGGATGGGTCTGCACCCATGGTGTTTAATAAGAATACTACCGCTGATCCCATAGCACAGACGATTCCGTTTTCAAAAATGGTGCCGGAATAAGGAGAGGTTTATCAAATGAGTCATGTTTCTATTTGACCCATTTTACTCGTCATATACCACTGTTGCGTGACGTAGTGACAGGTCCAGACCAGCCAATGTGCAGAGTCAGTTAGTTCAATAATTTGGTATATCGTGACTTAATGTAGAGTCTCGTCAGATATCAGACCCCCTTTCGTTCTTATTTAGGGCACTATAATGAAACAACGACGATACGTAGATGATACGTTACAGTCAGTGGTACCACTCTTCTTTCGGGGGTTAAAGCTCCTTACCAGTAGAATAACGCCCGAGCATACACTGCTTGTATTAGCCAACAGGTTTTACATGATACACAGATGCTTCTATGGCCATCATTCTAACTTAATCTCCCAAAAATCGAACACTTCTAGGAACTTATTGCATGTAACTTCCGCTATCTTCCATCTTTGTATTGAGAAAGCGCACAGTCACAAAAGGCTGACAGAGGCATCGCTCAGAATGCCATTCATGCTCTCCTTGAGTCTGTACCTACTCGTCTTGCTTCGGGCGTCACCATTCGCAGTGGTTCTACTGCCTACTGAGCTGAAGCTGTTCTCGCTCTGTAGTACCTCAGAATAAACATCCCTTATTGTTCATTGCCGTCTATCTCTATTCGATTAATTTAATCAATTTTTAGAGAATCCTTCTCGGTTGCATTTTGAATGTCACGATGCTCATACATGTATTTGTGTTCTGGGTGTGTGAATAATTAAAATATAAAAAATATTTCACCCCAACCCTTAAAACAAAAACTTTTCTTCTCTTTTGTAACATAGCAGCGTTTGTCTAAGAAATACGTCTCATTTTCAGCACATCCAGTTTAATTATATGAGCGATTTCTGTATTTCCATTTGGGTGTGTATTAAAATAAAAAGTGGGAAAGGGAAATAAAAAGAGAGATATATAATTTGCATGTTTTGAAGAGTTTTGAGAGTTTAAGGGTATAATTACCTCATCTCAAAATTCACCCTCAAGTGGAAAGCAAAAGAAAAGAGGCTCAAATGCAGGAAGGAGAGGCGAAGAGAAAAGAAAGAAAAGTGATTCGAAAACCTTTAATTTAAGAATCGTATTAGTTGCAGTCCAATGCGAGAAAAGTTGTTCGTGATGACGCTGCAACTAGTCCCTCGATTACTTTTCACTTTGCGCGAAAGAAAAATTCAGAAAATGCTTATTTTTTATATGAAGTTTAAATTCAAATAGTTGGTTTAAAATGTTTTATTGTGTTATAGTACACTTACGTTCTAATGAATCAAAATAGCGTAGAATCAACATTAGATACATAATACAATAATTAGAATAGTTACAAAGCAGGTAAAATGTATAATATGATAAAAGTATAACATGTTTTCTGAAACTCTTCATATTGCATGTTCCTACTCTGTACAAAATTCCTCTGACCACAGTCAAATGTGGCTGATAATTTTAAACCACAGTCAATCGACATCATACCACATCTCATTCTTCACACATTGGGTTGTCCGGAAAGTTCAAGCCCATTTTGAGTAAATGGCATAAGGACAGGTCAAAATACATCACGATTTAAAACAACGACATGCATATGCATTCTAAAAGACAATTCTTCAGACATATACGGAAAAAAATGGTTAAGATACGGTAATCGTTGTCAGTTTTATGTCTTGAATATGGAAGGAAAAAAAGGGTCTTTTAAGCACTGAATGCTTTTTTCTTTCACTGGAAAGTTAAAAATACCACACGTGTCAAACAAGACAAGCCCTGTTTATGGAGAAGGTTCTTTAGCTGAAAGAACAGTGCGTAAGTAGTTTACTAGGTTTAAATCTGATTATTTCAGCCCTAAAGATCAAGGACAATCAAGTAGAACTTCCAAATAAATGAAAATCAGACTAAAACATTGATAGAACACATTGTTAAAAATATCAAAATCCACCTTCCAAGAGCCTTTTGAGAAGCTTGGCTGCATAAAGGATTTTGATGTATACATTCTCTACGCGATATGACAGAGAAAAATTTGAATGATTTTGGGATTGGAAGGGAATCCAGCATTATATGATATTTTACCAGACAACGAGACGATAAATTCATAGAAGTATTGTCCCCAATTAGACGAACTAAAGGCAGCAATTGTCCAGAAATAGCGATTCAGAAGGGTGGCGTGTTTCATCCGGATGATAAGCTTCTTTATACGTCCTTGATAACTCAATAAAAGTTGTTGGAGATCAATTGGGATGTTTTACCTTATGCACCCTATTTACCAGAACTTGAACATTCAGATATTTACCTATTTTCATCATTAGAAATGTTTCTCAATGGAAAAAACTTCAACTCTCTTTGATCGAGATAAAAAGTAACACAGAAAAGATTTTCGCTGAAAAACCTGAGAGATTCTGGAAGGACGGTATTTTTAAAATGTCTGAACTGTAGAAAACGGTTTGTAGATCACACACAAAAAAACAACTATCAAGCCTTCTTATTACAAACCTCTATATTACGAATTTTTCTATATATTTTCCTCGAACCAAGAATATTTCACAATTTTCTACGTAAAACTACCTCCTAATAGCGAAGTGCATTTTCCATATAACGAACTTTTTCTCTTGTGATTCAATTTTTCTTCCTATTATTAAAAAATTTCTGGACATTTCAAGTTATTCTCTCTTTTAACATATTTTATGCTGGTTATAAATCTTGAACTGGTTTAATTAGGTGCCTAACTCGTAGAGATCAATATAATTCTGTGCATTTCATCTAAGAATTACAACCTTTAACCCCCATTGTCTAGTTCACAAGAAAAATCTTCGATATACATCTTCGAAAGATACATATAAAATATATAAATAGATATTAATTTACAAAAATGTGTGAATAATTAATTTTTTCAATATATAGTGTTTATGAATTTAAAAAATTTGTTTTATGTGGTTTATAAAGTATATTCAATGGTGAACCTCTATATAACTAATTCTCCATATAACGAACTTTTTTTCGGGATTTAGAGACTTCGTTAAATAGAGGTCTGACTATATACAGTTTGATAAATGTGCATACAATAAAATTTAAATCTCCTGTGTTTCAAATTTTCTTCAAAATGGGCACAAACACTTTCCGGACAATCCAGAAGACAATGTCATAAATTTTCTACTTATCTTCTGATTTCAATCTAGAGATTCTTTGAAAGTACGAATTATTTTATAAAAATCAGCTCTTAATATTATATTTGAAACTTAGACTAATGATGATAAGATATATGAGATATGATAAGATGAGATATTTGATTGAGATAATTATGACTATATGAGATAATTTATATTGACTTTGGGCATTTTTAACTAGGATTCCATATTCTGGGATGCCATTAATTAATTTGTTGCAATTGATAAGAAAAGAGGAGGCTTGGTATCTTTAAAACCACATTATATTGACGAATAGATGGGTAAAGCGGCGACATAAGAAGTGCAGCACAAACACATACAGACACGCGAATATTTAAGACAGTCACAAAAAAACATTCTTAGTTTACTCCCTAGATCTCAGCCTTTTATAGTTTGGGTCGATCGGAAGCTGTTAGAATCATAAAATTTCCTATAAAAACTTTTCTGACTGGTCAGAGTACGCGGGTAATGCAAGATTGCATCCTCCTATTTTAAAAACTAGCCTTTCAGTGTTTTGGGAGAAAAAATTATGACTTTTTTCCGTTATAGGGTCAAATTAAAAATTAATTTTTCACGCTAAGTGTAAGATATCTCAATCGTCCCTTGGTTCAAAATGTCGTGGTCCGTCGCCAAAAGGCCTGGTGTAGCTGAACAATGTGACGTTAATATTCACTCTCTCACTTAGAGATCTCAAAACCATTATGAGCTAAAATCCATTGAGAGAAAATTTAAGTGAATTATATTTTACATGCACACACACACACATATATATATATATATTGTGGGTCGATAAATGAGTACCAAGCTTGCTTGGGGACTTAACTGGGGATATCGCTTCAGACTGACCACGTGATCAGGACATCTACTCATGCCCCTCAGCGTCCATTGTTCACGTATACTGGGATGGGCACAGCAGGCCCTGGCCCTCATGAGCTGTTGAGCCACGGAGTTTGAGTATATATATATATATATATAAAGAGAGGGAGAAATTTCCAATCATACACCTTTAAATCGAGGAAAGGGGAAATTCCTTTCACCGCTTCTTTCGATTCATGATTTAATTTACAATTTCTAAATTACATTCGAGAAATATATGTAAAAATAAATTTATCAAAAAACGTTCAAATGTAATGAGAAAATATACACATCTTTAATGTCTCCTTGTAAAGTTTGAATAAGACATTACTTGAGGACTCTCTTTTTTAATTTGAAAGCAAAGATAAAAATATTCCGTTTCCTTAAGTTCCTCCCGAGAAAAACATTCCTTGACTTTATGCGGTACATAAAATGTTCTTTAAGGACTCCAACTTTTAAACTTCATACGGCATTAAAGCAAAACACACAGAGAGGGAAAAGAGACGTCTTTTCTAAAATCCACTCTTCCATCCGGGCACTTTTTCTAATTAAAAACACCCCCACGTGGGACAGGAAGCCATGATGACACATTCCGACGCCCAGATGCAAATGTACATTCGTCTTCTGGTGTAATTTCATTAGAAGATGCTCAATTTGCGACGGATTAAACAAATGACTTTGTGCCCCCACAAAATGCAGCTGGAAAATTGGGAAAGCGAGTTTGGTTTTTTTTTTTTTTTTTTTGGTGTTTTCTTCGGTTGCGGCAATCACTCCTCTCTTTATTCGAAAAGTCTATTTGCTCTTAATGTGTTTGGAAAAGACGTTTCTGGAAGATTGAAAAAAAAGGGGGAATTTCTCATCATTAAATTGCAGGTTTTCTGTTTAGAAGAAAATTGGAGTTTCGAATTCACATTCCGCAGGAAAAAGTAATTCGTAAATTTGTTTTAAAACAATTATTTTTTAGAAATTAAATAAATTACAAAATGTGCTCCGAATTATTTATATGTAATCAAAACTAAATTTAGGATACATTGTTTTCATCTTAATTCACACGTCTTATCAAAAATGATACCAAGACATTTAGGAACGAGCCTCACAATTTGGAATCTCGTGCTCAAGAGAGGATGTCCAACTTTGATAGTCACATTTAAGGCTCTTTTCGCCGCATGTACGAGAGCGTGAACTTAACGCGGAGCACATTTTCAGACAGAAAAAAAAATGCCTCAATTTTTAAAAACCCATGCATTTGTTTATAATATAGAGTTTTTAAAATTTCAAAATATGTCATAAATAATTAGTTTTTCCTTTTAACATGTAAATGGATCGATTATTTAGCATTATGGTATAGGATAAAAAATGCGAAACATATTTTGTAGAAGAAAAAGTGTCCCAACTCGGATAAAAATGAGTAGTATGATAAAATAAGGGATTCTCTACAGGATAGTGAGGCCAGAAAATATGAATGCTGGAGTACTTTTATACCTGAAAAAATATTCGAATTTTGGGTTCTATTCTTTAACATTAACCGAAAATAGCCTTCATGTGTTGTAGCTCCTTAGTATTCGTCCCAACTATCTTTGCTGAGGCAGAACTTGAACCGACGATTCAATTGGATCAGGGAGCTCACGACCGTGATTATAAGTCTCTCGTGACCATTTCGGGTTTATAGTCAGGTATAAAATATTTAAATTCTTGATTAAAAATGCACTGCAAGAGAAAATAAGGCGAATGCATTAGCTCTTAAGAGCAGTGGCGTAACGGAGAATATTAGGACACTCCCGCAAACTCAAGTTTTGAGCCCCAAATATGTATTTAGCGTTAGCCAAGCTTTGGGCTCCCCGCAATGCGGGGGTGTACGTTACGCCATGACTTAAGAATTTGCTATAATTAGCAATCACATAATATCGTTTTATAGTGCGAATTGTTAAAGTAATATTAGCATAAAGTATTAGATTAAGATATAGTAACATTTTTCACTGTTAAAAATCAATTAATAATCCATTAAGATATTATAATGGAAAGGATAAAATAAAAAAGATAAAATAAGCAATCAACATTGCGATTTCATTTTTCAAACAAGAGGATCTTTTAAGAATTTCTAATATTTTGCTTGATGAAAATTGATTATTGTTTTGTAAATTTTTTTTAAGATAAAATTAACTTCTTTGAGGTGTAAAAGAGCTCTAAAAACTTTATTTGTTGCCAAATTGAATTTGGTACAGATCTTATACAATAACGAAGTAAAATTTATCCATCTCTACATTTCGTGATCAGCCGTAGCCACGGTGACCAAGTGGTCATGGTCTCGAATTCGAGGCTGGCGTTGTCGAGTCACGGGTCCAATTTCTAGTATCGCTGAAATTACTGCAAAGGGGTTAATGTAAGTTAAATCTGTCGAGGATCAAAATCGTTCCATTAGCAGGGTGAAGGAGAGCCAGTTTAGTTGTCGTCCAGGTCACTTAACTGGTTTAAAGCTACGTTTGGGGCGTAAGTGAGTGCTTACGCCACACTGTAAACCAAAGCGAGGGTTATTGTTGACAGACCTCGTAATTTTGAACCTCAGTCAAGTGACGAGGAGGACATCTGAGCTGGCACCTCCTCCACCTCTTCTAACTACCACATCAGCTTGAGGATAAATTTAACATGCATCCGCTCTCTCTACACGGTGGGTCTTCAGTGACTCCGGGTCTCGACAATTCAGACCCGAGTTCGTGACTGTAACCACTAGGTTACAGTGGCCACACGAGGTTTGTTGCCAATAGCCCTCGTGTTGCTTAGTTGTGCTCTGCGGTAGACAACATCCAAATTCTCTTCACATATGATCAACATGAACAGACAATAAACGAATGGCTTAGAATCTCGGTCATTTGTTTGGTAAAGTGACAGATTCATTTCTAATAGGCCAGAATGGATTTCATTATCGAAGACGAAAGTCCTCACTTTAATTCAGAATGGAAAATTGGATGCTTGCTGAAATGTCAAATTAAGAACTTTAAGGAAAGAAAGATTTAACGCGCCTTAGGCCGTCTACACGGCTGGTTTTAGTGGACTAGGAATTGAACCCGTGATTCGACGGAGTCATGACTCTACAAAGTCAGGATGGTAACCGGTAAACTACCTCGGCCACCTGTGGAGCTTAAATTCCTTCTTAATGTAATATTGTTTCTTCCATTACAGTATTAATAAAACTTTTAATATTATGACAAGCGAAACGACTTTAAATTTATTCTATATTCAATAAATGTAAACCTCTCCTTTTAGAAAGAATCAGTAATAACATGTTGTAGACACTCAAAAGGTAATGAATATTTTGTCATTTATATATGAATTCTTAATTTGTAAGAATATAATTTTTACTGTTTGTTTAAATGAGCTTGTGTAATCCATGAGTGAGTGAATATTAACGTCGCACTGTTCAGCTACACGAGGGCTTTTGGCGACTAGACCTCGTCATTTTGAACCATGGTCAACTTGTAATCCATGCATATTAACAAACAACCTACAAATATTGTGTATAAAGGAAAATTCTGTCCTTTTTATGGCTCGGGCATTTTTGTGCGCTATCGATTCCTGGCAAGAATTCGGATCTGACTGAAATCGGTTTAAACAGTTACATTAGTATGATTCATGATTTATACACATTTTTTTCGTATTTTAGTCAGTCTTGTAAAACTGTCAACATGAGCGAAGAAAAAGCGCACTTAAGACACTGTATGTTGTTTGAGTTCCAAAAAGGAAATAACGTGATATGGCGGCTCAAAAATCTCTTGTGACATGTTTGGAGAGGACGCAGTAACAGCTCAAACATGTCATAAATGATTTGCGAAATTTCCTTCGGGTGATTTTTCCTTGAAAGATAAGCCCAGATCAGGAAGACCATGAGATGTCAATGACGAAGTGCTACGCAATATGATCAGGACAAATCCTTCCCCAGAAGTGGGCCTCAAGCTTGCAGTTCATCAGACTAATGCTTTGGATTATATTAAAATGCTTGGTTATGAATTAAGTGAAAAAAATTTACTGGGCAGATTTTCAAGATGTTCTTCAAATCTTTCTCGTCACAAAAGGGAACCGTTTTTGGATCACTTGGTGACTGGAGATGAAAAGTGGATAAACACGTGATTAGAAAAAGGGCTTGTGTTAACAAAGGAGAGACACCATCGTCCACATGCAAAGCTGGCGTGCAACAGAAGAAGGTGATTGGTGGGACCGCAAATGCGTACTGCACTATGATTTACTGAAAGAAAATGAAACGGTCGAAGCTAATCGTTACTGTTCACAACTTGATGTTCTGAACAAAGAAACTCAATGTAATGTAAACATCCATCTTTGGCCAATTGAAAAAGTGTAATTCCTTATCACGACAACGCTAGACCACACATTGCAAGAAGCACCGCATAAAAAATAGCAGAGTTGAGTTGGTAAAATTTACCTCCACCATATACTCCTGATATTGCACCATCTGATTATCATTTGTTCAAATCTCTGCGAAACTTCCTTGATAGAGATGAATATATAAATTACAAGGGTGTCAAAATGGCAATGGATGAATACT
>BMAV01006558.1:225555-248224 GCA_019973955.1 Trichonephila inaurata madagascariensis | reverse complement strand
TTCTATTATTATTTTGTAATAATGTCGCTTATTTTTTAATCGAAAAAATATGCGCTTTTATAAATGTACTTTCAAAACAGTTTTCTTTTGTTTTCACAATACTTTTTATGAATACTTAAATTTTAGTATATTACACCTTACATAAACATTAATTAAGAAAGATTATACTTTTATTTAATTGATTTTAGTTTGGTGTGTTTGAAATATATAGGATTTCTAAGTGCTTGGACATAAAATTGCATATCCTTTTTTCAAAAGCTGTTTTTTTAATCAAAATATTCTCCTTTGCTTTCCGAGGTTTTAATACATACTTAGATGCTTGTCTTACAGAAATTCTGATATTTAGAATCAAGGATGTCGAATTTTTCAGACTGTCTTCATTTCCATAGTGTTTAGCCCATAGAAGCTGTACAAAATGCTTAAAAACTGAAGGTTGACAAAAGATGTGATGAGTAAGCTGGATGCCGCAAAATTTCATATTTTAATTCCCTTAATTTCGCAATTGTTTTGTACGCGACGCATGTGACCGAGCGTTCTCGAGAAGAAGTATCTGACCTTGCCTATTAACAAGTGTTGGGCATATCATTTTCAAATATTTTGGGTCCTCCACGTGGCTCATTTAGTAGGAAAAGATCATCAGACCTAAATTTTTCAAATTAACGTTGCATTTAACAGTATTTTCTCCAGCTGTTTGGTTTACATTATGCGCATAGCTTAGCAGCATTATTACCAGGTTCATACTCATATAAATAAAATGACGCGAATATCGGTTGGATTCATATCCGTAAGAATAACAGAGTAGAATAATTTTAAGAAAATCTTTTTTGTTCAAATGTGGGCAATGGAAAATACTATAAATGAAACAATTCCCAAACAAAAGCATAACAAAGGCAATGAGAGACAAGCTTTCACGAGTAAAAAAATCCAAAAATTCACATGCACCAACCTAATAATTAATAATATTATTCTGCTTCCCCTATTCATTTTTACAAATACCTTAACTTATTAATTAATAAATTACTTAATAAGTGAATAATAGGAAGGAAAAACATATAGGCATTGGTTGTGTAAGATACATTCTAATAGATACACGCACGGAAGAACCAAAAGCACACAAACATGCTTTTAAGGACAATATGCCTTTAAAATATCCTTTTATCATTTTTTTTCTCTCTTTTTAGAAAAAAAACTTTACATACGAACCCATAGCAATACCAGAGTCGTCTTGGATGAAAATATATCTCCAATAGACAGATTGAAGAATTTAAAAAAGAATTTACTCCTAATCTTACACCAATGGATTTTCAATGGGAAGTTTGCTCTTCTCCTAACAAAACCGTTAACAATGACAACAATCTGCAACGATGTTACACTTGCATTACAAAAAGCTTTGTGTGCGATATTACTTTTTATTTTTCTTAAGCTATGTAAAAGTAATAACAATAAGATAAGGCAAAAATAAGATTCAGTTAAATATTAAGGATATCAAATTACGCATTAAATTAATTAATCGAAAATAAGATTACATTAAACATATTTTAAACCAGTTATGAGAACGTTGTTTTCGTCTCGTGGTAAAGCCGTTTTTCTTTACATGATTTCCCTTTTGGCTCGCTTGTTTGGTAAAACCCGTCAAACAGTTGACTAGTGCCTCGATTTGACACATTAGCATTTGTGTATAAAATTCATCTTTAAAAATTACCTATATTACAGCTTTTCTCAAACTATGGGGGGGGGGGGGCCACCTACCGATTGGAAGGAAATAAATAATTTAATAAAAGGAAGCAAAATTAAATACATTCTGACATAATAAAAATTAAGATTACTCTGATAAAAGTATTCTTATAAATTTATCAGTAGGCTACTACACAAAGTTCTTGAAAATTATTTTATCAATACTAAATTAGAAACAAATTTAATAATTACCTGTGCCACCCATAGGCTTGTCATATACAAAATTTAATAATCTTAATATTTTGCATGATTTATAATTAAAATCGTATTGTGGCTTTAGCGCCAAAGTACATTTTTATTGCATTCAATGCATTGTTATTGTATGAGGGGGGCGATGAAAATCATAATTGAAAATTGGGTTACAAATATTGAAAGTTTGAGAAGCACTGCTCTATTAAGTTGCAAAATTTTTGTGAGACATTAAATATGCTAGTGATTTAATTTTAGGTATCACTAAAAATGTCTAAGCTCCCATTTTTTTACCGTAGGGATACCTCAAAACCTCGTTCTAAAGACCTGAAAGAATACATAAAAGGACAAGGTGTCAAAGAATGTGAGACATCTTTTGATCTTTGACCCACTGGTTTTCCGACGAATCTAGCATGACGTGTTCATTAATGAGAGCATCGCAATTTTTACCATGTTTACAGAAGCTGGAGTTTTCATACGAGTCTATAAACAATTTCCAGCTTCGACTCACATGCTGGTTATTTAAATTTAAGGTGTGTATTCATTTTTGAGACATGCCTCAACAGTGGGATGGGTGGATGGGATAAATTACCGCAAGTAATCAGTAAAAATGTCACCGATAGCAGACGAAGTGAAACACTTTGGAGCAAGAAAATAACACCCTTTGATTAAAAACACCCCCACTGGGCAGTTCACGTCACACACAACACGATTTAATAAACCGGTCAAAGGCATAAATTTTTCTCGCCCACAAAGACCCCCCGCCCCTAATGGCGCATCGGCGAGAGTTTTTTCTTCCCCCGTTGGCGCTAAAGAGCGCACACACACAATAAAAGATTTCATTTGGGGGAGGGGGGGAGGCTAAGCACTCGGGTCGCGTGCACAGTCCAGATTAATTATACGTGAGAGAAGGGGAAATTGTTTCCATAACTCATTGGGAAAAAGGATTAATGCGGCGGGAAACAAAAATTCTTATTTCATTAGGAGGCCCCAGCTGTCATTTTCTAAGACCTTGAAAAATGGTTTTGTTTTGTGAAGGAATAATTTAATTTCGTTGCTGTGTATCGTTTTGAGAAACACGGGAATCGATAATGGACGCACTGGGCATGCGCCGGACCCTCTCGCCTTATGACTTTTGATGGGACCGTCTGCGTACAATATGGGTTCGCTTTCACGCAAAAAAAAAAACCCCGAAGAGTTCAAAAACGCATTAGCCGTAGGTTGAAATAGAATGGAAGGTAACGAAGTGTTTGTTTCTAAGAAATCAGGTCATGTCATGGACATAAAAGTGACATTAAAACGGAGAGATTCAAATGATAAGGAATCAAATTATCGATAATTTTATATCGTACGGGATAAAGGAAAGAGGTGATACAGTTGGGAATTATTAATTAATGAAATACAAACAGCAAAAGCCCTCTATTTCTCGATAAAAAAAACAAGTAAAAAAAAAGGAATATTTCAATGTAGACATTATTCAACTAAAGACAATTTAAGAAGAATCGTTTTAGTGATCTTAGGCTTTGGCTTCTTAACCGAAAAACTAGAGGCTTTTCTAATGAGCTTGACTTAAAGGCTCGATATTTTACTATTATTCGCTCGAATCTTGAATATTTTGATCCCTGATTATAAAAAGAAAATCAAAATTCTCAAAAAGGTGCAAAATAAATTCACGAGCTATTTGTTTTGCAGAGAAAAATGATTTCTGTTCGCAGGATTTATCATCATCATATATCCACAATGTTTTTGATATTCCGAATCTGAAATCACGACAAGAGATCTTTCTCGTATTTTGTTTCTTAATCTAGCCATCAATAGCATGCTTGACTTCGCTGATGTTTTAAGCAGTATTTTTTTTGCTGTACAACGAGAAGCTTAAGAATCAATAGCTACTTGAAGATAAATTTATCTCTCTCTCTCAGATGTCATATAGATTTTATATCTCTCTCATTATGTAAACTTTAAACAAGTTTTCTGAAGAGATCGAAATGTTTTGTATGTCTTGTACGTTTTTAAATAGTAATTTCTACAGCATTTGAGTTCGTATTATGTACTATTTTTATTCTCAATGTTCTTTAGTCATTTTTCGTGTTCTGTTCTTAATTCTTTTTCTCATCATATGTGCTTTTGTATAGCTGATAGTTTATTCCTCTTTAATATTGTTAAGTAATATTTTATATTATTGTAAGTAATAAGTAATCATTATTATTTATTTTATTTTTGGCTCTTGCTGTTCATTTTGTGGCATGCAACCTGTAATTAGAGTTTATTTCCTGTAGTGTGTGCATTTTCCTTCAATAAATAATTAACAATGAAATTCTAGCATTTTTTTTTAATTTTTCTGTAGACCACTATCAGTATTGAATATTTCATTCAGCATAAATTAGCATAGTCATGTGTTAGAGTAATAAATAAATTAGAATGCCTGAGATTATGTAGACTTCACTAAAAATGATATTCTGTAACAGGTTATTGTAACTCGTTGACAAATCAGCTGCCCTTTGCTCTCTGAAAAAAGCCCTCTTGTAGCTAAATAGTGCGACGTAAATATCCACTCACTCGTTATTCGGAAAAGAAATACATGCATCATTATTTATTCGCCTTTTTTACAGATGAAGGTCTTAGAATCGAGTACCTTGGTATTCTAAACAAGTAATATAAAAAAAAATTGTCAAGTCAATTCCTACTTAGATCAACAAAGAAAATTTTTATTTTAGCTACTTTTTATTAAATAGTTACAATTAATATAAATATGTATATACATAGAACAGAATCACAACAGTAAGTGGAAATTCATTTTTATTCATTATCATTAAGGTATCGTGTTGTCATCCAAAACACTCGTGGCACTCGCAGGCTCTACAAAACACTCACAGGCTGTTTGAGAGACCTGGGAAATTTAAATCACAGTCAACTGACGAGGACAACGCTTCAGCTGGCACCCCACACTTCAAACTTCCACACCCTTATAAAGTAAAGACTTTGAGACCAGTCAGATTCAATGGGTCTAGCCGCTCTATTTTACGAGTTTTGAGTACCACCAGGTCTTGAACTTACAATTTGACAGTAGCATTGCCAACTTGGACCACTCGGGTATCGAAGTCACCAAATGTAGCACACAAACACAAGTATATTATTTATTATTATAAACAAAACTTACTCTCATATATACGTTAAATAATTTTGCGGCACCGAAAATAGAATATAATTTTATCGTAATCCTCCAACTTTTTTCTTAAAAAAAATAAAACCACCTGATAATTTCATTATCAGATTTACGTAACACCTTCTCAACGAATAAACTGGCTTCCAGTCTTCGTGAATGATAAACTCCGACTGTTTGACTTTTCCTCAGATTAAATGAAAAATGTTTCTCTCCCCCACACACTCAGTGTCACATCTAAGCAAATGATGTAAATAAATAAGCATCCAGCTTCAACAAATAGAAATCTTTCTCGTTAATTATCTGTCGGCGAGAAATGAGATGGCGAGCGTTTCCTTCAATGACTTTGGCGCGGGTCGTCGTCGCCAAGCCATTGATGAGACGCATTTCGATGAATGAATGCTGGCGCGTGCATTTGGCGCAGTGGTCTCCTGGGTTTCGTGGGACGCAATTAAGTGGGATCTAAAGAATGGCAACTGGCGACCGAGCTTCATTTATTAGCGGATAATGTGTGGCTTCATTAGAGGGAGTAGCCACTTCCATTCAGCGCATCAAACGGAGAGGGCAAGTTATATTGGCCAGGAAAATAATTTTTGAAAAGCTTAGAATCATGATCTCTTTCACTTTTTTTTAGCAGAAAATGCCCCCACAGATGAGACAAAAAGCTTAAGAATCGATGGTAAAAACATCACAGGATTCCAAAGTAATGCATCTAAAAATAACAAATATAAACGGACATTTTTTTAAGGTACTTCTTGTCTTAAGTTTGGTCATAAAATAATTTACAACCAAATATCTGCTTTTATTTTTATTTATTTATTTATTTTTCATTGTATTGTTCTTTTATCTAGATAACGGAGCTAAAAATAAATTAATAAAAAAAAAAAACGTTCCTACTTTTGAAAAATAAATTCTATAACTAATCCGAATTCAACCAGTCTATTTCTGCAAAACGCATTTGCAGAGGAACATTATTAGAAAATAGTAAAATTATTCTCCTTTGATAGATCTATAAAAATCAATTTCCAATTACTTTGTTACAGAACGTCCTTTCAACTCATATAAAGCAAACAAGATAAGAATGGAAATGCAAGATTGGTAAAAACGAATGTAACGTAAACTGGATTCTAATGGTATAAATGTAATGATATTGTAATTGTGATTATGACTTTTCATGCAAACCGGAGTCAACGACATCCCATTCAAATTTATACTTTAAAAAAATATATTTTTGAAGTGATAACTTCTATTGACGCGTTTTGCTGGAGAGTGAACTTAAATGAACGTCACGCTCGGATATGTAACGCTCATTCGGCTTTTTTCGTCTGTATTCGAAAAACTTGCTCCGACAACATTATCCACCCTTAAAAAGAAATCACGTGACTAAAAGAGGGCAGTTTTCCCCGAGTTTTTTCAATTCCTTCTATTAGCTCACACTCTGTTTATTTATCTTTGTGGAATTTTCAATAGATACTAAAATACATTTTAAAGCTCTCAATTGAGCTGGAATTTTATATACATGATTATTTTGGATGACAAAACAGTAATTTAATTATAATTAATAAAAATTAATTGGTAAAAACTAATTATTCAAAGAATTACAAATACAGCCGCGTTGGCCTCATTTTTGGCGATTTAGCCCTTTTAGCGACTTGTGCCATAACTTGAAAAGGTTTTTTTCTCGCATTTTAAATCGCTCATTTGAGATGAAATTTTCTGTACATTATTGTTTCGGGTAAAAATACGATAATTTAATTATAATTAATTAAAATTTTAATTGACTGAAACTATTTATTTAAAGAATTACAGATACAGCCACGTTGGTTTCATTTTTAGCGACTTGGATCAAAACTTTAAAAGATTCTTTTTTCTCACGTTTTAAAACATTCATTTGAACTGAAATTTTATGTACACGATTGTTTTGGATGACAATACATTACTTTAATGATAATTAATAAAAATTAATTATCACTTAATGTTGTGATTCTGTCCTATGTACATATATATTTATATTAACTGTAACTATTTAATAAAAAGTAGCTAAAATAAAATTTTTCTTTGTTGATCTAAGTAGGAATTGACTTAATTTTTTTTTTATATTACTTGTTTAGAGTACTCAGTCTTCCTTCTTGTGTATGCTTATTTAATTAGTTCCTCTTCCCACGTGTATTTATTATTCAAGATACATCCGTAGGAATAACTATAAAGAAATGTACGATATTTATATTTTTCTATAAATTTATTCTTGTGTCATTATTGAAATTCTTTCTTTCTAGTTAGGAGAGCACGATATAATAAATTGATGTATTTATGCCAACATCCCTAATTATGTATAAATTTGATATTTTGTTTTTTTATGAGAAATTATTGTTTAAAGATGAAATGAGTGTTTTGTTAATTATGTCTAATCTTATTTAACTTAAAAATATTATTAATTACTTAACCTAAAGCTGCACACTTTTTATACTAATGCATCGTTATTGTTAAGTGCCCAACTGGTCATCTAATAAACTTGGCAACCCTACGTTTAGGTTTTTAGTTTCCCAAAAGAGGAACAGTTGATGCAAACTTCAAAAAGGACACACACAATCCGTAGGAAATTTAAAAATAAATCAGATGATATTTCAATAGAAGAGTATCAAGTTTTAAAGTACATAGTGGGATATTGCGTTTGGATCTCGATGGCAGTGTTATGCAACATGTAACTATATTACTTTTAACATAAACTTGGATAAATAATGAAGAAAACATAGATGTGTTTCCAACACTTTCATTGTATTGCTAAATTCCAAAGATACGATCCCAGAGCTGGTGGAGTTGCTATATATAAAAATAAAGGAGATACGACAACTTATGTCACTTTAGAAATGGAAGTAGTATTAAATACAACTGAATCATTTGGGTTTCATGAGTCATGGATCGGAGAAATGTGTGCAGTAACATGTAGAGCAGAAAATGGTTACTTTTTATATTTCCCCCAATCAAAGTGTTAAGAAAATTATCGAATTCATTCACAAAAATTTAGTTGCCTACACTGTGTGTGAAGCCGGATCAACTCCTCTGAACAAATGGGCTATTATTTTAAGTGAGGATTTTATTGTAGAGTTTTCAAAAGACAAATCAAAGCCTTTAGTAGATTTTTTTAAAATCAAAATTCAATTTAACTATGTCAAATGATCCAAATGAAAGCCCTACAAAGTCGCTTGATGGAGTTTTTTTTCTAGATATTTAAATGATTTTGAATCTAAAGTATTTATAACCCATTTCAGTTACCATAAATCTATTGTTTCCATCTTAGAATACAATTAATTAACAAATACGTATATTTAGCAAAAAATATTACTTTATGAGTACAGACATAGGATTAAATAATTCGAGTAACAACGCTGCACTAAATAATTTTGATTGTCTTTGTATTGGATTAGAGTGAAAGAGTGAGTGAATATTAACGTCGCACTGTTCAGTTACTCGAAGGCTTTTGGTGACGGACCACGTCATTTTGAACCATAGTCAAGTGACGAAGACGACATCTTAGTTGGCACCCATTCCGTCCAAACTACCACCCCACACCAATGGGAGGACGTGTGAGCTCTCGACTGATTTAACGTGCATCGCACCCCTACACGGCAGATCTTAAGCGGTACTAGGCTCGAACTCATGACACGCCGGCCACGAATCCGTTACCTTGACTACTGTATTGAATGAGAATGGAACCCATTGCTAATCACCTAATGAGTCCGTATTCTAATAATCAAACATGCTTTTAAATTTTTTTATGGCAAGTTTGAAATATCATTACAATCACTTGGATATTTTTTCAATAAAGTTTGATTATTATTTATTTCTGACAATATAAAGTTTTCGAATGCACTGTAATTTTTATCTGAGTTATACTAAGCAATCTTGTACTGGAAAGGAAGATTTTAATATGTTAAGTTTTTCACACACACACACATATAAATGCATAAAATCATTAAAATATACTAAATTACTATATAATTCTTACTCAATTTTTTACAATAGGCGCAATAAAGTATCAAGACAATACGGGTCAAAAGTAAAATAGCCTAATACTGCAACACAGACTCTTAAGATTGTAGAATTAAAAATATTTCCAAGGAGCATATCCTCCCCACTATTTGTCTTTATTATTGGACTGAACAAGCAGTAGAAGAGAGAATACAGTTTAAAAAAATTTCATTCGAAAATCAATTAATAAATATTTAATTTTCCAATATCCTACAGTATCAAAATGGGTTATACTTGGAAATATGAAATGAATTTAAAAGTACTAAATTTATTCTTTTTATTCTTATATTCACGATTCTGTAAAATTATATAAATGTGTAACTGTCACAGTACAAAAAAAAATCTTTATTGTATACAGAACTTTGGTACAAACCTTATATTAACGCTAGAATCTGTTGAGTCTTTATCGTTTCTAAAAAGTGAGCCATCCTTAAGGACATACCGGGTAAAAAAGAAAAAAGGTGACGGCGGGGGGGGCCGAGACATAGGGAAATAAATGACACAAGAATCTATTTGAGGAATCCAATCCGCAGCCGACAATCACGTAACACAACGAAAAGTTCTTTTCGCTTCTTATCGCCCCTTTTTCCTCCCTCCCCCCAATTAAGAGAGGAATGGAACTGGCCCAGGAGTGCGAGAAACGTTCGAAGTGCTTACACCCAATCAAAATTCCTTTCGGAGGAGAGAGAAAGAGTGGGTCGGCAAAAAGATGAAAGGAAAATTATAGTGAAGGCGGAAGAAGAGGAAGGTGTAAAAAAAACTTCGCTCTTCTTTCTCTCTTTTAGACGACTACGGTATTTCTTAATCTGTACCGGACATCTGCTGAATCGTCATCTCCACCCTCCCTGTCATCCCCTCCCATATTCGAATGATTAAGGGGGAGAGGCGAAATTGGCCTCCCTCTTTCCTCCAGCCCTATCACAAGATCGAATAAAAAATAAATATTAAATTATGTTTTCTTTCTTTTATCGTTTGCTCGAAAGAGTTGGAATAAACGATTTGATGGGGGTCCTCCATCGTTTGGCTTTCGATTATTCCGTTCTTCTCGAAGACGATAAAAAAAAAAAAATAGGCCATTAAGCCCAAGAGTGAAGAAGGAATTTAAGGGCCCATTATCATTCGAATTAAATTCAGAGACAAAAACTTGATTCCAAAAATATCTTCGAAAACTATTTTGTGATACATAGAAGCCTTAAGTTTTTCTTTTGTGATTGAATAATTTTTTTCAGAAAAAAAAAAGCGATTGAGAGAAAATGCTACCGTATTTTTAATGCAAAACTTGCATGGAAATTCAATGTTTAGATTATTTAAGAATGGTGCGCATTTTATTAAGGCTTTTAGTGACTGAATTATTGTATATAATAAACTTAAAAATTATCCCCATCCAAACAAATATTAATCTAAGATTATGTAAGCAACAGATTATAGATGTAAAGGATATATATCAGAAATGTAGGGATAGAATACAGTTTCAAATGAAAAGATATATGAGAAATGGTAGACTAAAACAGCTCGAAAATCAAATGTGAGCTTTTCTTTAAAAAAGACACAGACAAAGTAACATATGGTATATCAAAATATATAAAGAATGCACGAATTTAAAATTGTTCTACAACTGGATCTACAAAAGTAACTTCATTAACCCATTGACTGCCAGCTAAAAGATAACTCCTAGTGTATCTTAAAATTTTAGATTGATTATATATCTCCATTTGAGTTAGGAATTATTAGAAAAGATGAATGAAAAATTTATATAGTATAAGAAATATATATGTTGTGTTATATTATGCCACTTGATCGAAAATAACATCAGATCAGTTCCACGAAATACATCGCGGCTATGGGCTAGATTATTACGCCTGTCGTTAGACTTAGCTTTGAGCACCATACAGAGGGTAGCACGATTTTGCTCGGTTCCACCGCAATTTTGAGGGAGAACACCCTGGAGGTGGCCAGAAGCCTTCCACCTCTCCTCCCGTTCCACCAACCTCACGAGAGGACTTGCGGCTCGACGTTTATTTAGAGTACCCCCATGCCGCGAAGGCACTATACATTTACAAACATCTTCTCCGGGATTCCAACCCAGGCCCTAAGGCACCGCAGTCAGCACCACACAAAAAATATATTAACTAGATTATTAGATTTTAACATAATAATTATATAAATATATGTGAATATATTCCAAAAATTAAAAATATATATACTTTTTTTTATTGTTGTTGCTGTGTATGCTAAGCTTTAAAGCAAGGATCAACGCAAAATGCTGGGTTGGGACACTAGGAGGAAAATTACCTTGCGTCCTTATGTTTTTTTTTTCTTTTCTTTTCACTTTGTACGCAAATGATTTGACATGGCTTTGTAAGAATTTTTTTTTTCTGAGAAAAAGATGTTCCAAGTAATAAATATCAGTTGTATTTTTTGTATTATAGTTGCTTCATTCTCCTGCATTGCTGCCGTCGCCATCCAATAAATGCATAGGGCTGTGGTAGCCCAGTGGTTAAAGTATCGGATCATGGCAGGCATGTCATGAGTTCGAGCCCAGTACCACTCAAGACCCACCATGTAGAGGAGCGATGCACGTTAAATCTGTCGAGAGCTCAAACGTCCTCCCGTTGGTGTGGTAATTAGGAGAGGTGGGGATGCCAGCTCAAGTGTCATCCTCGTCATTTGCCCATGGTTCAAAATGACGAAGTCCGTCGTCAAAAGCTCTCGTGTAGCTGAACAGTGTGACATTAATATTCACTCACTCACCCAATAAATGCATAATAACTGATTCCCTGAGTTGACGCATTCTCATCTTTTATCTCGATTTCTTTGGTTACACAGAACCTGTATGCATTCTGCAGGAAGATGTCGAAGTAGGGTAGAGCGATTTTCCTGTACCCATGGATGGTTTTCCTGAGGTCTGCTCCTTATTATTCATCAGTCCATTTTTATGACTGTACAACTGTTTAGAACTACCATCGACTTATAGTTTTTTTTTCCAGTGTGAGGATCTTAACACATCTGAATGAAAATCTGACATAATATTATACATCTGACTGTCGCCACATGAAATTAGGTGAAGAGATTGAAAAAAAATGAAAAGAAAACTTTTGTATATGAAGATTTTTATTTTAAAAACAGTGACTCTCTCTACAAGATAACTCGTCAGGAGCAATTAGTAGAGGAATCTTATTCAGTGACGTCAGCTACGAGTTATCTCTCCTAATGTTTTTTTTTTCAATACAAATGACCGAAAAAAAAATGCCACACTACAACATTATATCAGTCACTTCAAATAATTATATTTTGTAAAATTGCATGTTTTCTTTTAAATAAAATCTTGGCACCTAGGGCAAGAAGCTCTAAATGTACATGGCAGTGAATGGGCTAAATAGGTCAAAGTATTTTCTTTTAGCCAAATGGTGAAAAGGGTCTAGTTTCACGACTCGATGTTCAACTTAATGAGCTATTCCCACAGTGGGTCCATGACAACCCTCCTGTTTAATTAAACAGTATCGAAACGAAAACGGATCCTTGAGTGGAAGATACCATCTCCCAACGTAGGAACCCCTTGATCGAAAGTGAATACAGTCATCAGCATCACACAGGATGCGACGGAGGGAGGAAATTCTCAGGCCTTATCGCCCCAAAGAGGGGTGGAACAAGCGATCATGTCACGAGGATGTAGAGATCGTCTGCTGAAAGTGTCGTGTCCTCTCTTTGAAATGATAGGATGGTCACAGTTCACTGTTTGGAGGCACCTTATCAAGATGGCAACCCTGTTTCGTTCCTGCCTGACACCCAATGTAATCTGTTGACCGTATTCAAATATTAATGAGGGGAGTTCTTTTTGAGAGTAGAGGGTTACATATGTTAATTAACCGAAACAGAACGGAGAAGACTTTTAAAAACTGAAATAGGACGCTGCAGAGATATTATTTTTTGACATGTTTACTGTACAGAATGTGATATATTTTAATACACTTTGAATTTTCCCGAGAAACCATCGTGTTTATTACTCACAATATATTTCACATTGAGTCTCTTAATTTTCACTACAAACTATGTTTTATTTTAGTACTGAAATTGCTCTATACACCCAGTACAGTATCTGAGTTTACATTGAACCGAAACTTCTTCAAGTTAAAAAAAATCATCGAAAGAAGAATTAACTGCTTTGAAATCCCCATCATTAAATTATTCTTTCTACTTTCAAAATGCTCAAAGCAAAATTTTTGAAATAGTAGTTTTAGTCGCCGATATATTTTTCATCAAAAATCAAATTTTTACGATGAAATTTCTAAAATAAAAGAAATAAATCGCAAAATAACACATTTTGTACGTCAAAAATAAGAATTAATTTTCCTTGTTCTGATCAAACACGACAACCTATACTGAAATTATGTTTCCATTTTAAACTTACTATATTGGCTATCTCAGGAAATAATTTTCATCAAGATCGCGCATAATCTTATGAAAAAATTATAAGTGGAAAAACTATGGCCCAAAAATATATTGAGGATGAAAAAAAAAAAAAAAGAAAAATAGTTGTATTAAAGTCACACACACTACAAAACTACATGAGAGCTGTTGGCGACGGACCTCGTAATTTTGAATCATGGTGAAGTGACGAGGATGACTCCTGAGTTGGCACACCCCTCTCCTAATTTCTTCATAACACCTACAGGAGAACATTTGAGCCTCGATAGGTTTAACGTGCATCGGCCCCCTCTGCACGGCGGGTCTTCAGCGGTTCTAGCCTCAAACTCATGATACAAACCGATGAGAAATCCAAATAAAGAAGAAACAATTACAGTTAAACCTGTTTTTGTGAGGTAGATAGGGACCGCATAAAAATAAACGCACAAAAAAATATTCGAAAATTCCATACATTCTTGCAAACAACAAACTAATTCGTGGAAATACTACAGAAATCTTTTTTATGCGGTGGATAGGGACAGCATAAAAAAAGTCGCATTTATAGAATATGCCAATTATTTACGAAATTTATGTAAGAGTACTTCCATAACAAAATAAATAATTAAATATTACTCATGGAAACTTCTTAAAAACATTAAGTTTTTCATTGTATACACGGAGAAGTTTTCAAAATTGCACGTACATAATCCACTGCTTCTTATCGTAATCTAAAGCGCGCATCTTCCTGTGATGAATTAGTTCAAAATCGCTTTTGTCACCTGTAGATACAAATTCAATTGATTTATTTTTTGGTACTATAAAGTAAATGACAAATATTTTTGTGACGACGGTCGGTTGGTCAGTTGCTTGTGAACGTCACGATAACCAGATATGCATACATGATCGAAGCTTTTTTTGGAACTTCAAACTCTTTTCGGAATGGGCGTATATTTTAAGAAATGCTTTTCATATTTGTATCAGCTCTCAACGAATCCGGTTCTTTTTGTCCGTCTTCAAAATATTGTATAATGTCACTGTCATTGAAAGTTTCGTCTTCAAACAAGTGCGGGCTGCTGGCGCGTCGAGAGACTGTTTATAACAAATGACACAGTGACTTGAAATGTATATATGTACATTGTGTGTGCAGTGACGTAACGAACACCCCCGCAACTCCCGCCTCGCAGGAGGGCCCAGGACTCTAGGAGGCTCAAGGCCTGCCGTACGTATTTATCCAATTTACAAAATATTAAAGGCAAAACCTGACTTTTTGTAGAAGGGCCCTAACATTCTTTGTTCACCACTGATACATTGATAGAAAATATTAGAGTCGCCAAAGCCGTTGAAATTCATATACCGCATTAAAAAAATCCATACAGGAAAAAACCGCACAAAACAAACGCACAAAGATAAAATCGCATAAAGAAGGACCACACAAAAACAGGTTCTACTGTATTTAGATAAACATGGCAACCTCACAACTGTAGTAAAATTCTTAATTTGATTCTATTTTAAGTATTGTTTATTTGCCTTTTTGAGAATTACTATATAATATTATAACTGATTGATAAGAATTTGCTATTAATATTTTTGTGAGTAACTTTAATCCGATACGAATTATAAGAGGAATTTATAGATATTGCAACATTCTTTGGAAGTTCATTACGAATGAAAACAGCTATTTGAGAAAAGTGGTCAAATACAACAAAAATGCTTTTTTTATTCTTTTTACTTTATATTAACATTAATGTTTATCAGATAAGCAAACATTACGACACGTACAGATAAAATATAGGAAAAATTAGAAAATTTTCAGGGCTAGAATATTTTCATAAATTCATTAAAATATTGATACCCGCCCCCCATTACTTGCATAAAAAAAGCAATTCTTGTACATCTACTGTAAAAATCTAAGACTTCCGAATTAAAAAGATATTCAATTGTATGAATCCACATCTAAACCTAAATATTGAGCTTCAACTGGCTTTGTAAAACATGATCATTTTCTTTTTAAAAAAACATGCAAGGCGACATTCCCAATAAGGTACCCTGAAATAGAGAAGAAATATTGTTAAAAATAGTTCGAAATTTAAAAGATGAAGTACGATAAAATGGCACACACAAGTCCCAACAGCATGACTTGGTAAGATCGTGAAATTATTTTTCTTTTGATTCTTTTCTCAATGCTATGAAATCTACACCAACGCTTTTGGTAACGAACCTCATAATTATGCTCCGCGGTCAAGTGATGAGGACGACAACTGAAATAGCACACATGTCACTCTCCAAACTCCCATACCACGTCAACGTGAGGATCTTGAACCTCGACCGATTTAACGTGCATCAGCCCTGACACGCGGTGGGTCTTCAGCGACATCAGGTCATAAGCCCACGACATTTGCATTCGGTTATCGTGGTAACTACTTCTCTTTTAAGAAAGTATTCTGCATGTCCATTTTGTAGGTAATAACCCATATTTACAGAATGAGTATCAGTGTATGTTTTAGTTTTAATGTATAGAAATTTTCAGCATCAAAAAACATCTCCAATCGACGAGAACCCCATAAAATACGTCACATGCTTGTGAGTGGCGTGATCATAAAACGAGAAAACATTTTTTCATTACAGGATTTATCAAGTTTTGGAGCCTTAAAACTTCCGAGAATGACAAGTGTAAAGATAAGGTACCAAAATTCATTATAAAAGACTTAGGGCAATCACACTTCGGTGACCGAAGTGATTGTTCTCTTTGCGTATTGAGTTTTCTTTTCTGAAACAACAGTTAGTTTAGCTATAAACAACGTTAAAACAAATTTTTAAATGATAATTGGATATATATAAAGATATCTTTATAATTGTAGAAGTTTGCCCATTCTAAAATTTAAAAAAAAAAAGAATGAAGCCAAAATTTGACATTCGTAATAATTTCTCAATGCATTATGCATTAAAATAACATTAAAATTCACCAAATTACTGGACAGAAAATTTTTGAAAAGGCATCAAATCATCTTGAGAGACTGATAACAACAAGCATAAGAGCCTCCTTTTTTTAAAAAAATCTTTTCTTACGGAATTTAATTTGATTGATTGATCGCATATTAACGTCGCTAAAAAATAACTATTAGCGTCAACAAGAGAAATTCAAGCCTCGACGAAATTACGTACATAAGCTCTTCTACACTCCAGGACTTTCATGGCACCAGGACCTGCGAATCGACAACTTCGGCCACGAGTTCATGATCATGACTATTCGGCTTCTACTGTCGCATATCAAATATAAGATACATCAATAAAGTGCAATACTTTTAGAAAAAGAGAAAATACGTGTGTGTGTGCGTGATTTACATATATTCTGTCTTAATTGTATGATAACCAACAGTACTTCATACACTGCTGTAAATTTGTGTGTGAATTGAAGTTTAATGTACTTTAGTAATATTTACATGCTGTTTGAAAAATTCATGTTTAACAAGAAAACAAATGCGAGTCTCATCTTGCTCATCTCTCAGCAGTCTCTATTCTTATGAAAGTTAATGAAAAAGAACGGCTCCAAAAGGAGTCATGCGCGAAGTAAATAATACATCCTAGCTCCATCTATCGACGAAGCTAGGTGACAGAGGCTGGCTCCACACACACAGCACAAATATTATTGAATATGTTTGTATACTCGTAATTAAAATTTAAATAGATTTAATTGTTACTTTTAGAAAAGTAGGATGTTTTTATTTGTAAATATAAAATGAATAATCATAGTTCCCCGTGAATACAAATTTTAAAAAAAATATTTATAATAATATTTCTATAAAATATGAGTTTTTACTTTATAATTTTCAGTAATAATTATGTTAGGAAAAATATTATTCATACTATTAATAATGCTAACAAACGGATTTTATTTTTCAAGGCTTGAAATTTCAAGCCTTAGGTAATTTCGAATGTATTTTTAGGTATGTTTCTTTTTTATTAATGTGATGTATTTAGAATTTCTATCTGTTATATTCTATAGGATTTCGCTAAATAGTTTAAGCAAAAATAAGGACGGTTGGCAAGCCATACAACTCATTTTTCAATTTTCTTATAAAGCTTTTTTTACAGCATTCATCACTTTGTTGTTTCCAAAATTTCAATATCATGTATACTTTAATCTTCAAATCATTTTTTTTTTTTTTGTCTCAAATAAAGTACGTTAAAAATTATATATTTTTTGTTTTGCACAGTAAAAACTAAGTCACACTAGGTTCCAACTTCCAAAAGTTGAGAAAAATAGCAAAATGAAGACACATGATGTTTAAATTTATACATGTGAGCATGGATTTATGCGTTCAACCTTCACATGAACTTCAACCTTCAATAGACATCAGTAACCCAACGGTTATGGTCATGAACTCGTGACCGGAGTCGTCGAGTCGCGGGTTTGAATTTTGATGCCACTTTAATCCAGAGTGTGGAGGGGTGGATGCACGTTTAATTTGTCGAAGAACAAAATCCTCATGTTGGCGTGGAGTGGAAGTTAGATGACTGGGAAGAGGTAGCTCAGATGTGGGCATGAACTAACCCCGGTTCAAAATTCAGAGGTCAATTATTACGAAATTATTAACTAAAATCACACAGTTGCGATGTTAATATACACTTATTGCGTAAAGTAATTTTAATATTACACAGCATACTGAATTTGCGTTACCAGCTTTGAACATCATCAAACTTTTAAAAGTTTATTCTCTCTTAAGGGCTCCGTTACGTTTCCCAGCTGTAGTAAAAAAAATTAAACGTTGATGACCACTCTCTCAAAGTGAGTCCAGAAATATTTTTTAAATTTAATTTAAAATTAATCTCCGTCGCGTGCTAGGAAGATGTGAGCGCGAAAAATATTGTAATAATGCAATTCAACCCGTTTCATGTAAAATGAAAATAAATCATTTAAAAAAGAAACTGAAAATTTCTTACTTTATCTTCAAACAGGAAAATGAGTAATTAACACCTTTCAGAGGGTAAAATTTAAAAATAATTGATGAAGAGTTTGTTTAATACTTTCCCAAGTTGAGAGAGAGAGAGATTAAATACTAGCCCAACAAACTTGCAGGTTTAATTAATGTTTTAAAAAAATATTTTCTTGTTTATCTAATCGGTTTATTTTCGTAGCATTTCGTTGCAGACAATTCTTTCTTGTTTCTGAACGTGTTCAAGTATTCTTTTCTACACGAGAGGAAATATCGAAAATAGATACTCAGCTGAAGTCGACTTGCGTACGAAGACGTCTTTGAGAATGCAAATGAACTCTCTGCAGATAAACTGCTTCCACTTACGCAAAACAAGAACAGCAATAAGAGCATTATAAATAAAAATGGCAACATTTAATTCTTAAGCAGAAATGGAGAATATTTCTTTATTGGATGGCAACATTGTTCTGAAGCTCAATTTATTTTTTTTTAGTTTAAATAAATGAGAAATCATTAGGATTCTATATGTTTTTAAGATTTCGGTCTTCCTTTTTATGCTTGTTTATGTGAAATTTATATTGTTTAAATCTCAGAAAATAATAGCCACAAAAGTGGTATAAAAAGATCTTTTCATTCTCTTTTCTGGAAATATGAAAGAAATTTAATGAAATTTTGAAAGATATATATATAAGAGTAATTATACTCTAAAGAATCAATAACAGTATATAACCAATATATTTTTCCCATTTCACAAAAAATAGGAAGAAAGAAAAACTACTGCAATGAACAGTTTCAGAAGAGATTCAACAGATAAAACACATTCCATAGAAAATTTTAAACAAGTTTAAACGTCATGCAGGAAAACCGAATTTTTTTTTTTCTAAAGACAACACAATATTTATATAAATTTCTACGTACTTCTTTTTGAAAAAATGTGATAAAGTTCTTAAGAGGCTTTTATTTTTATCTCTTTTTGACTCGTAAAAAATAGAAAAATACTGTGATTATCAACTATATAATTGAGAAAAGATAACACAGAAAGTTTTATATTAAGAAAAAAAGTTTATACATATTTTAAAAAAACAATTATTTTCACAATTCTCACATCACAGCTAAATGAAAATATTATTAAGATTAACACTAAAGTGTACTAAATTGTACTGGGAACTAATTAATTTATTCCTAATCTGCATAGCTAAATAACTTTCAAAATGATTTTTTTCCATTCAGTGTCATTTTTTACACGTGATAAATAGCATATATGCTCAAGTTTATTTGAATTTAATTATTACTTCCAGAAATATTTGAGGGAAACAATTAAGTATTCTATTTTCTAGATAACTTAAAAATAAACAATTCATCATGGTTTTTTTTCTTTTCTCAACACCACATGATGATTAGATCGATAATTAAAATTTATGCTCTATAAACCATCGCCTCAAAGCAGAAAAATTGGGAATTGGAACTATTTTTTAAAATATTTCCTGAACAGTTAACGGAAATTGCTTGAAAATTTCATTTTAGAAGTTTTACGATACGCAGATTCAGAATATTTACGACTTCGCGTATGTTATTACTCTCATTTAACCATGTGATAAATCCATAGTTTCAATAATATGTATTTAAGCTACTCTCTATGAATGTACACATCTTTGAAGAAGGAAATATAGAAAATTATATATATATAAATATTTAAGATCCCTTTTAACATAAGGGAACCCATTTTTTGAGTCTCCCGACCTCCTATCATAATTCAAAACCAGCTTTCTAACAAAAATTTGCCAAACTTGAAATTTAGATAAGCGAAATTATTCTACTTCAGATATAGAAAAGTTATTTTTAAAAAATATCTAATTACTCGGTACACATTAATTCAGGCAAAACTTTGACCCGTTGACATCATAACGCACTTCCTTTTGAGGTATTTACAGTGTGATACCAGCTTTATCTGAGTACGATGAGAACTACAGAGGTTTATGAGAGCCTTTCCTTTATATTTATATTTCAAGAACATCTTTCTTATGTCGTAAAAAACACGGCTCAGTAAAACAAAAGTTTCATTGCAATCCAAAAAACTTTGAAACTGAAGCAATGCGCAAACTTTTTGGAATCGAACACTTGAGACTTTCTGTAAGAAAAGTCAGACGCAACACGCTTCGACTTTAAAGAGTCGTTAAATTAAATAACGGTAAATTGGACAATTTAGAATGTTCCGTCTGGACGCGGAAATACCTCTCTTAACTGCAATCATTACTCGCGGAAGGCGACCCCTGAGCGACAAGAGAAAAGTCTTTGAAAAAAGTCTGAAGTAGCAACTCCCTGCTACGGCCTTAGAAAAAAGGTTTCTGTGTGATATATTTCTTTTAATTTAATAGAACGCCGTCTGAGATGGCGTCATTTCATGACACTCTCTGAACGACAGCGAAAATAACAGAAAAGAACTTGAAATGACTGTTATGCATTCGTCTTGCCGCTTCGTGCTTAAAGAGCATCGAAATTTTGACGGAAAAATTCCCCGTCGCTTTTAAGGAACTTACTTATAAAGCATTAATAAAAGGGCAAAACATTTTCTTACAATTCTTTTTAACACTAGAAATGCTACGTCAGATCCATCTCTTTTATCAAACATTGTAGTATTTTCTTGTAGGGATGAACATTTTTTGTACAGTAATACAGAGGGTCCTAAAAGTATAACTACACTTTCAAAAATGAAATTCAAAAAAAAAAAAAAAAAATCCTTCAAAATCTTTAAAAAAAAAATTTAATTTAGGTTCCATAAAAAAAGACTAGGTTCCAGGGCGTATTGTTCCCATTTTCCAACATTCTCGCTTCAAAATGATTTCACCACAGAAACAAGCGCAAGTTGTAAAAGAGTTTATCGAATTTAAATCTGGAACACGTGTATAGTGTAACTCGAGCGCTTTGGAAACAAGGAAAAGTTCCCCTGTCGATGGATGGAAAGAAGCAGTCTAGTAATATGGCCACCTAGATCTCTAGACATAACACCCTTGAACTTATTTTTGTAGGGATACGTGAAAAACATTGCTTACCAGTCTCCAATTCGTAAGGCACATGAAATGAAAAGTCGATGGATAATGGCTATTCAGAATGTTGATCTTACAATGCTTCATAGAATGTGGCCAGGAATCTCGTGTACACTCGAAGTATGCAATTATTAATGAGTACATTGGCCGCCCATCCGGATTAGTGGTTAGTGACGCTGAGTGCTGAGCCGTTGCGCTGGGTTCGAATACCGGGGAAGAGATGGATGTTTGTAAATGTATAGTGTCATCGCGTAGCATGGGGGTATTCTAACAGTCGAGCCGCAAGTCCTCTCGTGAAGTTGGGGAATGGGGAAGATAGGTGGGATGCCCTTACATCTCCTCCCCACGATGTTCCTTCTCAAAATTGGGGTGGAATCGAGCCAAATCACAGTCGCCTGTTTGGTATATGTAGCCCTTTACCGTGATGAATTTAGCGAACTTTAAGAGGACTTGGTACCCTTTGAACTACTTTCTTTCTTTATGCATTTAAAAATTATATTTTACAATTTTATATAATGTTTCTATTAAAGAAAATGATACGAAATGAAATTTTTCACATGCTATTCACACAATTTTAAAAATTTAAATTTTTTTAAAGAAAATTTGGAACATTTTAAAATCCTGCTCCTTCTGCAATTATTAATTTTTTGACCTGAAATTTTTTGTAATATTCTTATGGATGTTATAAACAACTTTAGGGACCGATTTTACAATAACTTAATTCTTTTTTGAGAAAAAAAATAAAGTGTTGATATGCATGCTAAAACTCAATGAAAAAGCCAATATTTCTTACATTTTAATTTTTTTAAAAAAAAGTATTCAGTTAGCATCAAAATGGATCCCTAATTTTGTTACATGCTTTATATGCAACACACACAGGAAAAAATGGAAGGGATTGGTAAATAGTTGTGGAAGAAGTAGCATTTTGAATGTACTGACCTTTCGAAAAACACAAACGGAGAAAAACCCCTTTAAAGTTTATGATTCCGAAAAAAAATTATAATAAGCTTAAATATATAAACTTAAAATATACCACTTTAAGATATTAGTTATATATTTTTCTATAAAATAAATACATTTTCATATTTTTTCAACCCATACATTTTTATAAATGATCCATTTTAAGAAGGTATTAATTGCTTAAGAAAATTCAAGAAAAATGTTTAAAAAAA
>BMAV01006558.1:187233-197487 GCA_019973955.1 Trichonephila inaurata madagascariensis | reverse complement strand
CTCGCAGAATTAGCATTTAGAATAAATGTTAAGTAATAAAAAAAAGAATATAAAATTCTAATGAATAACAATTGTGTTATTTTTTTGATATTTAAAGCGAGAAAGCCCGGGATTAGGTGTGCACTCGATACTAACGTTAATGGTCGCGGGGAGTGATGCACCCCAATTCCTTTATTTTATAATTATTTTCAATATACAAGATAAAAATTACAATTTTAGTGAATAATTTAACTAAGAGAAAATATACTTACCTATTTCAAGGATTTTTCAATTTGTCTTTCATAATTTGAGATAATATCCAATAAAACTGAACTAAATTGTTCCAAATGTGCGTGACCTTAATAAAGGACACAAATCACAGAAACTTTTTGCTAACATTACAGGAAAGCTATTTGCAAGCAAAACTGTCACATTCTGTTCACGTTTTTGTAATTTTAATATCATTTGATGATCGACAAATATCCTCTTGAACTTTTCCTTTTTTTGTGTCTTTTTGACAGGGTGAAGTGCATTTTGCGGTACAGTTATGGCTTCATATTTTCTTGATAAAATTCTTAATGTAGCTATTGAAAATTTTCCTTTCATTTCATGTTTATTGCTTTTCTCAAATTTACTTTCGCTAACATGATTAATATGCATTATTTCAGCAAGTGTTTCCCTTGTTTGATCAGCTTCAATTTCCTTTCAGAGAGATCACAGATGCCCAATTCTTTTTTTAGATTCTGCTCATTTACATTTATAAACCATAATCAGTCGTTCAACATCACAATTAAAACCACTAAGTTATTCATATTCGGAAAATGCAGCATGTTCAAGAAAATATTTTTGAAAAATAGTGGTCGTGCCGGGAACTCGGTCTATAAACAAGTACCTTAAGATTCTAAAAAAACGTTTGCCACTCCCAAAAAAGGAGATATGTTATCAATTCATTTTAGCTCCCATTAAGACTGTCATATTAGAGGATTCTCTGTCAAGGTCATTGGTAACAAATAAACAGTTTTCCCAGAATTAACGATTTTTGTATTATATGTTTCAGTACACTCATAAAAATAAATCTTGGCCAATTAATCCTTCAAAGTGCTCAATATGCTTATCAATGTATCAAAAAACTCTTTCACATTGTGAAAAAAAGCGCAACAGAATTATATAATTTACAACTTCCCTAAAAAAAAAGGGATGCAGGTAACCATACCAGTAAGTTCGAAACCCAGCAAAAGTAATATTTTAAGTTAAAAGAAACGTAATAAAAAATCTCTCATCGTAGGATTACAGCAAAGCAAACAAAATATTTTTTTTATTTAGTTATAGGATCAAAGATAGCTAATGAGCGTTCAAAGTAGAATCTTTTATTTTTGATGACCTTTTTTCACCAGATGATATATATAAATCATATCAATGTAAATCTGTATTTTTTTATTATATCAGAAAGTATTTTGTTTTTTTTTCATTCCAGTAAATTAATTTTTTTAACCTTTTATTTTCGATGTGCTCGCGCCCCCCTTGAAGGGTTATCGCGCTCCCCCAGGGGGCGCGCCCCACAGTTTGAGAAACACTGCTGTACCCTTCTCTAATTCTTTGCACAGTTGTGTGAAGAGTGTCGGATTTGATCATTTCATTCAAGATGGTATCGAAACGACTTTACTTATCCATATTCTAAAAATTATAAGTCGAAGTATAGAAATATTAACGCGCGCACGCGCTATTTTCTTTATTTGCCTTTATTTTACATTGCTCTCTGTCTCTCACGTCTTTCTATTACATTGACAAATCTAAGCAAAAGCTAGGCAAAAACTTTTTAAAATTTATGTATACCATAAAAAACCTTAATTGTGGCTTTATTTTCAAACACATACAAAGTCTGATCATTTTGTGTCTAGAAAAATGAAAATAGGTGGACGTGGTTTTTGGTGTTCGTATGTAAGCGGTTCTGATGTGAGCCATGAGTGTCTTCCTACCTGCGGAAACTGTCATTCCGAATTAGATCGCAGATAAGTGAGAAAATATATGTTAGCGCCATCCGATTTTCATTTTTGACAAAATGACATTAAAGATAAAAACAATGGTCCTGCATTAATTTTTGTGTTATATCTGGTGATTCCTTGATATCAGAAAGCCAACAGATAAAGAAACAGATTTCAGATTTAAACGTCAAATTTTATCGTACTGACTGGAAAGAACAGTTGAGTGCCATCTCAAAGAAAAAAAAAAGAAGAAACTTCAATGCTGTTTTTAACATGGACAAAAGATCAGTGAAAGTGTGTGGCACCTACTTTGAAGCAATTTAGAGTAAAACTATGTCTTATGTCGAGGATTTCTTTGAGTATGAAGGCCAGACAATTTGTGAACACACTTCGTGTAAAGGAAAATTGTAATAGTCATTGAATAATTGCTTTCGCATAAATAGTGACTAGAATCATCCCATTTTTACTGAGTAAGTGAATATTAACGTCGCACTATTTAGCGACTCGAGGGCATTGGGAGACGGACCTCGTTATTTTGAACCATGGTCAAGTGACGATGGTGACATCTGAGCTAAATGTGTATCTCATTCGCTAAAGTTATACTCAAGTGTATGTATTTACTGATTATTTATTCTCGCTAAATAAATGTGTAGTGTGTTATAAAAAGGACTAGTGTGACTACTATTTTCAGAGGTATTTATAAAATCTGATTTTTAAAGAAAAGGTTGATTTTAAATAGCAAAGAGAGTTCAATCTAAAAGAAAATTTGCAATCGACGAAAACAATTGTATAGAAACTTCAAACAAAAAAATAACTAGGGTATAATTAATCCATTCTTACACATATGCTATAAAAAATGCTGGAATTCATTATTCCGCTCAAAACTATATTCCACTCAATAGTGGAACTAGTTAACTGACTTCGCTTAAGCGACTCAAGTCAGCCTCGCTGCCATATCACAGTGAGAGGAAGCCACTTTTTCTTCCTCCAGAAAACTCTTTTCCTAATTCTGTAAAACGCAACCGAGCGGAAGAAGGTGGTGACTGTAATGATCATTCCACCGACAACAATCGCCATGTCGTTGCTAAAGCTTAAAGTACATTTAAAAAGGTTATAACTTATTAAAAGAGGGACTGAATCAAAGAAACAAGGACCCCTCCCCTCTGTGAGCAGGTTTCGAACATCTTAATAACGGGAAGACATTCGAAAAAGAACATATCTCGTAATTAATGAATATGCTCCCGAACATCCATTTGGATGTTCCCGACCCAAAAAGAAAAGTTCCTCATTATCGACTCGGCTAAGTCACGTGACCCGAAACAAAATAACGAGGGAAGGGGACAGACGGAGAGAGAGTCGTTAATTGTCGAGACCGTCCTCTGAAAATCTTATTAAAATTTGCATTGACGGGGGGAGGTCCTTTTGTAATGAAGAACTTTCGATTGCTAATTGCCGTTTTTAATTGCCTTCGGCGGGAAACGTATATTGTTCGAAGAGCTTTTCTGCGCAGAGGACTGCTTCTGGATACGGCATAATTTCCTTATCTACGTTCAAGGCCATTCTTAGAAATTTTGCAGCGAGTGAGAAGCCTGCAAAACTATTTCAATGTTCAAGTGAGGCCTACAACTTTTTAAATTTACTGTAGAAATATTCTAACAATTTTTCAATTTTTTATTAACTTTTAATTCATCAACATAAAACATTTTTGTATTTTTAATATATATATTACTTTGAGAGATACACAAGACTGATTTAAATACCAAAGATTAAAATGCATAATTGAAATTTTAGAAACACACACGTGTGTAAGTAGGATTTTTTATTTCTAACAGCCAGGGTTACAAAAGACCACTACACCACAAGGGGGTAGGGACAAAAACAGAGTAGGAAAAAACAACGTGGCGAGAAAAGTCTATGGACCCAATAAGTTTCTAGCTTGCCAATAAAAATCGCACAAAAAGAAGACCTTTAGTGCTGAACAGCGCGCGCCCGGTGAATGTGGTCAGCATCCATGTCCTCCCAAATATCTCAGAGCGTACAGAAAGGGGCCCGTGCAACATGAATTCGACGAAGATGTTTGAGGAGACACAGTCGTGTCCAGTAGCCAGACGAAACTCGGCAACTCTTACTGGAATTTCTCTCAGCGTATTGAGTTGAAGTGAGATCATTCATATTTGAGTAGATATTGCGTGTGTGTATATATGACAGGCCCAGGCCTGCTGGTAAAATGAGGAAGGCATCATCTCTATAATAACTTCTTTATTTTGCTTCAATCACATAAAATCCAACATGGAGGCTCTTTGGCGCGCAACCGAGTAGAACAATGACAATCAATTCGGCGAGGAGTCACCAGCTAAGCCTTTTCGAATATGCGTTCTTCTTCGTCAGCGTTCGCTCCACCTTTAAATAGGCTTATTTACCCACAAATCCTTACGCGATGTTAAAGAGTTCGCTCTATTTTTATTTATTACTTACTTAATTTTGAAGCTAAACTTTTCAAACCTGACATACATATATATATTTCCAGTTCTCCAAAGAGGTGTTTTTTCTACAAGACACTGCGCTATCCATAATTCTCTAATTAATTACCCGCTTAAAGGAAATGCAGAATTATCTACAACGAAAAATCGCCAAAACTCCCGCGTCGTCGAATTAGACAGCGACCTGACGCAATATTGTATCACCCACCGGGCCTAACTGATTGACTTAAGCAAAAATCAAATCGTCTCATATCTGTATTACATGCAGATAAAAGAGGAGGATGGAGCCTTAAAATTATGCTTCCCCCTACATTCTTAGCCCAAAGCCACAAAACTTGTCAACATATTAATGAAACAATTGTATTTTGTTCGCTACTTCCATGCTATTTTACTATTTTTCCTTGTTACTTTTTGCTTGCAGCTAGACTAACAGTACTTCAGTATATATGTATGTAACATTTCTATCTTACGATTGGTTATTTTCACGGACTCATGAGTGGCAATTCTTCAAACGAGCAGTGTCATCGACTTCTAATTCAACTAAAGACCTGACATATAAAAGAAGAGTTAAAAGTGGATGCTGGTGAAATCTGTTGGGACTCATGCTCTTACGCTGACGTCACCTGGATGTGGAGGCTGGGATGTCAGCTCAGTTGTCGATTTCGTCACTTGAGGTCTGTTGTCCATGGATAGTTGAAAATAGCAAATAAGCAGTCGGAAAATTTAATAAATCGCAAAATTCAAAGTTAATATTATATTTAAATATTTACAGAAAATGTTTGTTTCAAAGGATTTGGTTTAAACCATTCTTTAAAAGCAGCAATTTTCATAGAAATTTTATAAGTCGTAGTTCCTAATGCAGATTCAAAATAAGTTAAGAACTGAAAAAGAAACAAGTAATATAAAAAAAATTAAGTCAATTCCTACTTAGGTCAACAAAGAAAATTTTATTTTAGGAACTTTTTATTTAATAATTACAATTAATATAAATATGTCTATACATATGACAGGATAACACTATTAAGAGGCAAAATAGAAAGCTATTTTTCCATTTTCCTTTCTATATAAATTGTTGTACTGTTTTTTTTTTTGGTTATTATATATTCATTATAATTAAATTTTATTATTCTAATAAAATAGCATATATATATATATATATATAGTACAAAAAAAATCATATTCTCAGAAACTAGGCCATCCCAGTCGGGGTTTGTACCCATGACCTTTAGATTAGAAGACCGACGAGTTATCCATTGGACTACAGGACACAACGAACGATTTTCCTTTCTATATACGCTTTTGGACTGCTATTTTTGTTTGTTACTATTTATTCATTTTTTAATTTAACTAATGAATCAATATTTGAAATAATGAATTAACATCGAGTGTGATATATTACAAGTTTTAAAAAATGTATTTGAACTTGAATGGATGAATAGAAAGTATTTTACTAACGATTGAAAATTCGAACAAGATATATAGATTTATAGATGGAGAGAGTGAACTAATAGGATTTGAAAAAGCAAGCAGATAATACAATTTTTCTTCATTCTGAGTATATGAAACATTTGTCATATATCAATCAACATCAATAGAAGTGAGTGTGGATTCCATAATACAGCCATTATTCATGCGACGATTCGAATATTACTTATGCATTAAAGGAACTTTTTCATTCGAAGTAGGTGTTTCTTCAAAAGAAAATGAAACCAAAGCTCTTCGCGATACTCAAACTTTTCAGCCCGAAAATCTTCCACGGTTCATTGCGCAGAACACAAGAGCAACATTTTTGGATCGACTCAATGTCTGAGCTCCTTAAAAGCTTAACGAGGCGGCGACAACTTTTTCGGGATCGTCTAAAAGAAGACAAAAACAAAAGTGGGGAGGGGGCAGGGAAAAAAACAATCCCGCTGGAGAACAGCACTTTTAACGAAGTCGTTAACGGGGAGCGCCACCGTTAGAGGCCTAATTATCGGTGGTGAGAGAAAAATGTTTCGTGATCGCTTCACTCATAATTTAGAAGGAGAAAATCCTGGTTTTATCTCACAGGAAAAATGTTGCCCACATAAGTACCGGAGCGTTTTTAAATGGATAGAGAAAAGAAATTTCTTTATTTGTTTATCAATTGAATTAATATCGGTTTATCGCAAAACGTTAAGTCGCACGAATTCAAAGTTTGCTTCAAAATTTTGTGTTTTTCGCAAATTGCTTTTTAACAAAACAATGGCACTTTATAATTATGTTCATTTTTGTAAGCCCTTTAATTTGTGACGGAGATATTCAAGTTAAAAATGCTGAAAGTAATTTTGAAGCAAGATTAGATAAATGTCTAAAAATCAGAGCTAACGCCCCCTCGAAACTTCCACATCATACCACATGTAAAAGTTTGTTAAATCCATTGCCTGATTGATTTTTTATTAACATCCCACTCAGGAGCAACGCTCGAACTATAATCGAAGAACTACAGAATTTTGAACCGTGATCACACAAATGGCCAGGAGAACACCCAAGTACCCTATTCGTCAAACTTCTTCGCCAATTAAACGTTAGGAATTTTACTCCAGGCTTATTTAACCTACATCAGCCTTGCTACAGAATAGATGTTCAGAGTTAGAGAATTAAATTAACGTCACACTATAAGAAACTCGAGGGCTACAGGCGAAGAACCTTGTTATTTTGAACCTCTGTCAAGTAACAAGGCAACCTCTCCTTTCCTAACTACCACACCACACCAATGGGAGAACATTGAGCCTCGAAAGATTTAAGGGTATCGGCCACCTTTGCATGGTGGGTCTTCAGTGGCACAGAATAGATGTTCATGATAGTTTTCGGTATGACAAGTTCGTATGGTGTGGTAGTTAGGAGAGGGGGTACTATCTCTGATGTCGTCCATATCACTTGACCATGGTTCAAAATGAAGAGGTCCATCACCAAAAGCCCTCGAGTAGCTGAACAATGCGACGTTAATATTCACTCACTCGGTGTGACAAGGACTTGACTCATATATCACCTGCCATGAATCTCTGGATTGGCCAGCCCCTGAACTCGCTCTTCGCAACTGAGTGAAGCTACGGCACTAAAATGCTCTTCGTTTCACGGTTCTAGCGTAGCTATGCTTGGACATCACACACAGTGAAATTCCTAATATATTCCAAGATGACGCAAAATTATGTAGCCTTGCTCTCAAGTAGCCTTATCTAACTCCATAACAACTAAACCACGAACTAAACCACAAAAACGTACTCGCGTGTGTGTTTGAGACTTTCTCTCTCTTTCATGCTCTCTAACTTCTACTTAAAAATAATTTTTTTTATGTATTTTAATTTTGACTTTAGTTAAAACGCTTATTGTTTAACTGAAAATGTATTTTTCATGTAATTGAAGATTTTTTACTCTTATATTAGCTTAGAATTAATGGCAAACAATAAAAATCAACTTATCAAAAATTGGTTAAAACGTACATATTTAAAAAAAAATTAAAAAGGAGTATGGCACAGTGAGACACAAGCTAAAACCTCACGTGAGAGTAATGAAAAATGAGGAGAAAAATAGCTCAAGAAAGTTCGAGTAGTGTAATTAGTTTTACAAATTTTATGACCGATTGAGACAAATAAAAGATGAGTAAATTGAACTCATTATTTGTGAATAGGTTGCATTATAATGGTTATATTATCAATACATGAAATATCCAGGTTATAATTCTGGGAATATTCATCCAAAGTCAGGAAGTAGCTTTCATTATAATTGAAACATTATTAGGACCCGACATCGTAAAGGACAGGAATAGTTAGTTCACTCAATGAGAACCACTTGTAAGGAATTCCAAACTTGGATATATAATTTACTACAGAATATATAGAATTAGAGACAACTCTGACTGTGATGAAGAGAACCCAACATGTGGGATCATTTTCTCGCAAGCTAAAATAGAAGTGAAACGTGGCGCAAGACAGGTTTTAACTGCGTTTTTTAATATTGACAGCGATCATTTCCAATTTCAAAGAATAGAACTTGAGTACAGGAACGACTAAGGCAGACTATTAAAAAGATCATAGTTAAAGAGATTAAAATCAGGGCTTCGAACCGAAACTGAACAGAAAACTGGAAAAAACCGTTATTTGGGTCGGAAAGAAAACCGGAACTGAACTGGAAAAAGGTATCAATTTATTTCGGCTCAGCAATTTTCATAGGTTAAATAAAGATTGTTTACAAAATTATTCCAAGCGTCAAATGACAAGGGTAAACATGACTGACATAATCCTAAACCTAGTTGTCAAATGTGATTATGATAATGTATAACAATGTCAATGCTCGTTGTTCTCTGCACACCCTTCGCATAGTACATGCTAATTAATTGTATCAATCCACAAAAAGTACCAATTTAAAGAAGAATATAAAATCTTCTAAATTTTGATAAAATTATACTTTTTGCTTTGGAGATAATTATAGTCTTAGAACAAATAAAATTATACATAAAATGATATTGTTCATTCGGAACTGAACTGATATATATAGTTTTGTAGTTGAACCGGAAAGAAAACCGGAACGTGAAAAAATTACGGTTCGAAGCCCTGATTAAAATAGATTTGGGATGTATGTATATACACCAAAGTTAATTATTAAAATCCTAATTACAAAATATTATACATAATAAAACGTGCAACATAATACAATATTCACAGAATAAAATCGAAATACTTTAAAATATATAGTATTTTTGCCTTTATTTGAATTGGAAACAGTCTCTGAGGCTTTGAAAGAGTTATTGTCGACTCTTCTCATAATTTGTAATCCTGCCAGATACGCACTAAGCTGACATCAGTGTTCCATTTGCCATTATGGAAGAGTGAGTGAATATTAACGTCGCATTGTTCAGCTACACGAGTGCTTTTGGCGACGGACCACGTAATTTTGAACCATGGTCAAGTGACGTGGACGACACTTGGGCTAGCACCACATTGCCTAACTACCACACCACACACCAATGGGAGAACGTTTCAGCTCTCGACAGATTTAACGTAAATCGCTGCCCTACACTGCGGGTCTTTAGTGGTACTGGGCTTGAACTCATGACATGCCTGCCCTGATCCGATACCTTGACCACTGGGCTACCGCAGCCCTTGCCATTATAGCAGCAGGTTACCATAATGGCAAAGTAAAATTGAGAAAAAATGTTTTGGATTATGCTAAAATGAACTCTCAGTATTATCATAATAAAAAAAGTTTGAAAAAATCAATATTTGACTAAAAAAATTATATTTCATTTGGCAAAAGCGCTGTCGAATCAAAGCAGTACATAGATAAAGTACTTCAAAATACACCAGTTAAAAAAAATACCTGTAATACCTTCCTAAAGGATTTCCGAGCATTAAAATATTCTTTAGACCTGGTTTTCTAGATTATATAAAAAACCAGGTCCACATATACTAGAACTTTGGGCAGGAATGGCATAAAACTGTTTGAGACAATTTTGAAAAAAAATCCATTTCCATGCAAAATTCAGACATGGCAAGGAAAGGTTATCGAATCAAAGCTAATAGATGCAAAAAATATACATAGAAAACTAGGAGACTCACACTTCCATACAGCGCAAATTGCCTTCTGTATTATGCATCAAAAGATGGGTGTTTTCAGAGGTCCAAAACATCCTCATATCTCTTAGGTTATTTTCCCTCGCTCTTTAAATTGAAAAGGGGTTTAGAGTCATTTTCCAGTTGTTCCAGTACTGCTTTTGCAAAATCTCGTTGATATAATAAGAGTGCCATTTATATATATATATATATATATATATATATATATATATATATATATAT
>BMAV01006558.1:147724-177466 GCA_019973955.1 Trichonephila inaurata madagascariensis | reverse complement strand
TGTGATTTTAATTTATATTAATTTTTATTTACATAATGTTGTAAAAATTTAATTACTGAAGCGAAGCGTTAAAATACGGCACAACTCCATCTGTTGGGTGAAAATGGCAGGTTTTTTTATTTTTTTTTTCCCATATTTGATTTGTGCATGTTCTGAAACGTGTAAATACCAAATTTCACTGGAATATTCCCAGTGATTTTTCTCTCCAGCACTCCTTGAACACTTGCAGTTTAATAATGGCCACCCTGTACATTAAAAGATGAATTTCTATTTAATGAATTTTCTATACATCGAAATTTATTTTCGGGATTTAGTAACTTCGTTAAACGGAGGTCCGAGTGCATATATATAGATAAAACTATCTACAAATCCGAAATTGGATTTCTTTGAATTTACCTAAACATTTTACTCTTGAGTGACAGGATGAATTGATAAATATGCATCCCTAACCAGTTTAGTATATATATAAACACTTGCCAGTTTTCATTCTATGACATATTACTACCGATGTTTAATATTGAACCACAGAGGTTGCATATTTTAATAGCAAATAACCAAAACCATTAATGACAATTTTGTGAAAGAAATCATGCGTAAGTTCGAGGAAATCGAGAAGGGAATAGCTTGCTTCACTTCCTTTATACAGAATTCGAATCAAAATTTTAAAAAAAAGAATTATAATTGTAAAAATAACAAACCCTTTCATTTTCTTAAACGATATTATGCAATGATTTGATGCAGTTTATTGTTAAAGCTCACTTTCGAAAGAAATGAAAATTATTTAAAATTTTAGCAAACAGGAAATGTCATAAAACTTGTTTTCAATTCATATCATTCGACCATTGCCAAATTTTCTTCGATTTTCTAAGTTAGGAAATTGCCCTTTTCTAACATTAATCGACTGTTTTTTGGGAGTTCGTCACATTATAAATTTCCAGGTCGGATTTGCCATTTCACAAAAACATTTTTAACGAAACAGCTTTTTAGTATATTGTCACAATTAATTTAAATTTAAATTTAACTCTATAAATGAAAAATGTTTTAATTTCCCAGTAAAATAAAAAAAAACGATTGAATCTCTAAAAATGATACATGAAAATAAAATTTTAAAATAAATATGTTTTAAGGCTTTTTTTTTCCATTTGTTTTACTCATCATAAAATTAAACTTACGTATATTTGAGAAATAAAGCAAACAGTCGAAATTTAAAACTTTCTAACAGCAAAGCTTCAATTTGTTTTAACAATTCATTAAGGAAAAAAATATTTGGGTTTCTCTTTTTTATTAAACTGCATGTTCTAACCGCATGCACTTTTTGAAAATAGCATGTGCATTTAAAATTCAGGTGAACAAGATTTTAACTAATATGAAATACACACAGATTCTCTGTCATAAGTTTCTTGTTTTAACAACTCCTAAATATATCATCAAATAAATTTCCATAAATCTAACTTAAAGCTAAACATTAAGTAGTATAATAACAATACAGTACAGGGTAACGCTAAATGGGTGCAGTGTAATATAATAACTTAACTCAGTGGCACAGCAGCCCATGAGGGTCAAGACCTACTGTGCCTATCTCAGTATACGAGACCTTGGGCCCTGAGGTGCAAGAGCAGATGTTCCGGTCAGGTGGTCAGTCTGACGCGAAACCCTCATTGTTAAGTTCCGAAGCAAGCTTGGTACTCATTTATCGACCCACTGAAGGGATGAAAGGTTGAGTCAACCTTGCCCAGCCCGAGATTTAAACCTGGGACCAGTGGTGTGGAAGCGCGATGCACTAATCACGCAGCCACTGGGCTTCATGATATAATAACACTTATATAAATAGTTCATGAAACAACAGAAAAAATTGTATACATTCATTACAATGAACATAAAAGAGAATACAGAAATATATATCTTTCACCTTTTTATTAAAGTAAATGCAACTAGACATTTAGATCGAGATCTGGTATTTTTGTGATAAACCGTCAAGGCATGAGAAGAAAATTACTACCCCTACTGACTGTTGGAAAGTGTAGTTTTGTAAAGAAATCAATCATTGTGTCGTTTAGCATGCAACTGCTTCACAATAAAGCTCTTTTACGTGACTTACGGATTCAAGAGATTTTCATTTATGATTTCTATCCAACATTTTATCTTCTCCTTTTATTTCATCAGATATTTGGGAACTTTTCATCACTGTTTAAGATTGGAATCATAGTTAGACCAATATCTCTCCTTTTGGTCATTTTCTTTTAAATATTATCCAAAATTTATACCATAGAACGGCTTGGTTTTCTATTTCCTTCCTTTTAAAGTCCTCCATAAAATATATCTAATAATGTAACAATAATTTAGAGAAATGAGCCTTTCAAGAGAACGAAGAAGAGAATAAATAAATGAAATTAATCTTATTTGATTATTTCTTGTTTCAAATCTTTACAAGCTGAATCTATTAAGAATCTGTATAAAAATCCATGTGAACCATCGCCGACTGTGATAAAACACACAAAAAAGAACATTTTGAAATTAATTTACATATTTTATATATGTATTCTAGTTAATTTACTTATTTAAAAAATATCGTGGGGGTATTTTACAAAACCTGATGCTCGAGTATTATGCAGGGTAATTTTTATTTTGAGTGCGTTTTAGTATTTTACCCGAATACATATCGGAAGAAGTTTATTTCGGCTTCATCTCTTTGTCAAACCTGAGTCTATGTCGAGAAAAGTTAATTTGGGCGCACAAAACCACACAAAACTGAATTATTAAATTACTAATACTTATTCATTTTTATTTATTTTTATTTTATTATTATTTTAGAAAATAATGCTCCACTAGAAGCGAACTTTACCTCTATCGCGCTGTGTGGCCATCACCTCAAATGAATATGCAGTTGCCACAAAAACTTAAAAAATTTTTGTGTGTGTAATTCAAAATATCAATTCTTAACTCTACTAAATGTATTTTATTTTGTACTAAACATTTTATTTTTGCAATAAAAAAATTGACAATTTATGTGCTCAAACCATTAAAATAATTTGAGAGTTAAAGGGTTAAGAAAGAAGATTGGATTACGAATGTAAGGTGTCATAGGGAATAGTGGAGTATAAGTTACTTTGATCAGAGAAATGCGAATTTTTTTAAAATGTAACTTGCGTAATTTCTTAATAGTCATATATTTAGTGAAACTGCGTGGCTGTGTCTTGAAGGCCTACTTCTAAAAAGGGAATTTTATTCTTTTAAGTAGGGTTTGAAAGGCTATTTTGTTTTAGTGCATAATTATCACTGAGCTATTGTAATTAGATTAAAGCTGTCTTCGGCTAATCTTAAAGAATAGGATCCAAATTCGGAATATTTTTCAGATATAAAAGCAATCAAGCATTAATATTATATTTTGGCTTCACTGTCTTGTAGAGAATCACTTATTTTATCATACTACTCACTTTTATCCGAGTTGACACATTTTGCTTGTATAAAATATGTTTCCCATTTTTTCTCCTACACTGTAATGCTAAATGAGCTATCCATTTACATGTTAAAAGGTAAAACTGATTATTTTTATGAAATATTTTGAAATTTTAAAAATCCTATATTATATATGCAAATGCATGAGTTACAATGTCACAACTTTTTATAAATATTGAATCATTTTTTCTGTCCGAAAATGTGCTCCGCGTTCTCGCTCTCGTATATAAGCCTTAAATAATAAAACCTGTTGAATGTCTATGAACCCCAAACATTAGTGTGAATTCAGGTTCCTTTCCTTCAGTTCCATGTCTTTGAGGGCTTTTACGAATTCTTTTGTTTGAAGATGAAATTATACTTAAGCAGTTTATGAGGCTTTAGGCTGAGTATTACAGTTGGCTTAATATAACAAAATTCATATCAGATAGATACAGTGGCGTAACGTACACCCTCGCATTGCGGGGGACCCAGCTACTCTAGGGGGCCCAAAGCTTAAGTGACGCTAAGTACGTATTTGGGCTTGGGATCCAAAACTTGAGTTCGCGGAAGGGGGTGGGGCTGATGTTTTCCATTACACCACTGGGTAGATAGATTGGTTGACTACATTATTTTAGGTGTATAGGGGATATTAAGGTAAACGTTTTAATTTTTAAATCTTGATCGCGGTTCAAAAAAGGTAATGCTTTTATCGTAGTGAGGGAGGATAAATTTCTCTATGCATTGTTACCAAATTTATGTGCTTCTCAAACGCTCGTGATGTATAGGAATTTCAATTCCATGTAGGCTAACGAATTTCATCTTTACTACCTTTCCACTCTAAAACGATATGAAGAGAATGCTGGCTCGTAATTTTAAACTATTGTCGAGGGAATACAACTAAACACAGCTTGCACCCCACTCTTAACACTTGTATCCCCTATTGAAATGACGAACTTGAGCCTTGACAGATTAAGTATACTGGGGGATCCCAAATTCATGGTTCAAACTTTAAAGGTAGATACAGGGCATTGTAACACTCATTTATTGCATAGGAACTTATGGGCGCAAGTGACGTGGGAAGGCCCAAACAGGGAAAATAAAAAAAGAGAAGTGGATTTATCGGCGTTGCGTTTCCGGTAGGCGGCAGTAGATGTTTAGCAGCCGTTTAACATGATGCATCTCAGGAAGGGGAAGCGCCTTTCGCAATTTCACACATGACGCCTACAATGGAGACATTACGTACGTTGAAATTTCAGACATGCATTATACATACGGCCGTGCAAATGGTAACGGCAAAGCTGCGCCCCGAATGTATCACGCGCAATTTCCTGATCGTCGAATGCCGAATCACGGAATTTTTCAATAGTTGCATCGTCAACTTCGTGAAACACGTTCGTTCCACGTCACCAGACATGAGGCTGGTGGATGAAGAGCTGTACGCAGTCCAAGCCTAGAAGAAAGCATGTTGAACGTAGTCTCTGACAGACCAAAGTCAAGTTGCTCATCACATAAATCAAACCGTTTGTAGAGTGTTAAACGAAAATCGCTTACACTCTTGTTCCATTTTCAATAAATACAAGCTTTGAACCAGGCAGACTATTTTCTCCAACTGCCAGTGGGTGGTACAGCAATATGCGCTGCAACTGGACTTCATAGCTCTTGTGCTAAACAGTCATGAACAGTTATTGTAAACATTACACTTGTCAAGGACGCTTTCAATAAATACTTTGTCTTTTATTTCGTCTCTTATTTTTTGTGTTTGTGCCTCACCGCGTCCCTTGCGCCCATACATTCCAATACAATAAATTATTATTACAATGTCCTGTACCTACCCTTAAAGTTTGTCCCATGAATTCAGGACGACCCTGCATATCAGCTTCTTTCTATGGAGCATTTTGTGCACTACCAGGACTTAAAGCCAGAAGCACGGCTGTCCATGAACCCTCCATCCTGACAGCGATGACAAAATGGTCGTTCTCTAAGTTTATCGATGCTAAAAATCATCCCATAGGCAAGGCGAGGAAGTTTGAAGAGAAGGATCCCAAATTGGAAGTCATCCTCGTTACTTGCCAATGATTCAAAATTTTAAAGATCTGTTACCAAAAACTCTCGTATCACTTTGGAAGGCAAAATTTGTAAAAAATTTTCAGTTAATCAAAATAACTCATTTAAATGCTTATATATAAAGTTACAGATTGACACTGGTTCTAAAACAATGAAGGATTTTTGAATTCAACTGATAGTCATTCGACTTAAAACAAACATTCTATTATTTGCTGCATACGAGCCTCCAATTTATGTAAATGAAGGTCTTTTTCTCTTAGAGAATGGAACAGACTTCCGAGAAAAGAAAAGAAAAAAAGAAAATTGGTTACAGAAAGGAGCTTGCTTGCAACTAAATCTCGAAGGAATCCTCGCTTCAAGTGACAGCGAAGAAGAATGCCTTCTACCGGATAAGCTTCCGGCACCGATAAGACATCCGCACCGCGGCTTTGGCCTCGACCTCAGAAGCCAAGACGCTTTTATTATTTTTTGTCCTTCATCCAATCTTCCCCCAATGAGATATGGTATATTGGTAAAATACTGTTTCTCACCACAGTAACACGAGAAATATCTAAGCACAGCACAAAAAATAATTGCGAGGTAATTTAGTAAAAGTTGATTAGTCTACTTTTTTTTAAATATACTAGTCGTGAACTCTTTAATTGTTCAATATATCTGAATTTTTAAATTCTTTATTTGAGAAAAAGGTCGTCGATATAGCAAGGGTCGTTTTGGACGCCTTTGGCGCAATTTGATTATATTGCATGGACAAGCCCAGCAATGCATGGACAAGACAACAACATCTGAATTTTTTTCCCTCAAATTTGTTTATTTTAGCAATATAAAGGCTTGAATAATGCTATTTTGTAAATAATAATTATTTTTAGCTACTAAAGGTATTATTTCGACATGCATGTGAAAATTTCATGGATTTTAGTCATTTTATACTCAAAATTGTTTAATTATAGCAAAATGAATTAAATAGCCTCGTTATTTTGAAGCTAATTAAAGCTGAATGTGAAAATTGTAGAAAGATATATCACAGCATGATATACATGAAAACGGGCTCACCAATATATTCCTGTAACACTCTGCAGGATAAACTTGTCTAATGCAAAACTTTTGGAAAAATAGTGAATTGAATTTCTAACCTTATTTCAAAAGCAGAAAGTGTCGCCCAACCGGTACAGGGGTTAGCGACGCTGACTGCGGTGCCGTAGGGACTGGGTTCGAATCCCGGAGAAGACATGGATATTTGGAAATGTATAGTGCCTTTGCGGCATGGGGGTACTCTAAATAGCCGTCGAGCCGCAAGTCCTCTCATGTGGAACGGGAAGAGAGGTGGGAAGCCTCTGACCACCCCCAGGGTGTTCTCCCTCTAAATTGGGGTGGAACTGAGACAAATCGTACTGTCACCTACATGGTGCTCAAAACTACGGTTAACGACAGGCGTCATTTAGCCCTTTGTCATGATGAATTTCGTGGGCCTTGATCTGGCCTTTGCCAATCAGGTGGCATTAGTAACAACAACAACAAAGCAGAAAATGAACTCCCTTTCGAACTCCACAGAATATAAATGCTGATTTTTCTCCGAAATAACGATCAGATTTAGATTGTATCAGTTTTGATACACCTGAACTAACATTGACTTAAATTGACGTTCTTGCATAGATTGAACGAACGACACAGCAACCCCTTACTAGGCATATCTAGATTTTTCAATTGCAACTGTAATGTTAGGGCATCGTTTATATATATTTATAAAAATGTTAGGCATGTACTAAAATATAACTTTTTATATTAAATGTATCATGAATTTTAATTGATTGAGATACCTTGTAATATGATGAGTTTACATAGCAACATTGTTGTGCATAGCTTTTACAAATTTTATTGTCATGTATTGCAAGTAATTCATTTCAGATTTTGTTAATTATTCAAATGAGTTCTTTATTATAACGTTTTCCATAAGAGAATTTTATATTTAAAACAATTCCTAAAAATTATTCCATTGAACAAGCTGAAAGCAGAGATTAAGAGTTGGGATAAAATAAAGACAAATAGACAAACTTAGAAGATTCTTTTTTTAATCTGTAAAGTAAATTCTTAAATCAGCTCTGAATTTTTTTTTTATTTCCACTCACAGAAATTAATCTCCGTTATTAGTAAATCAAGGAAGGGCAATATCTGAACAATGAAATGCAACTGGCACGTAAACAGATATTATCTACCGCTTTATTGAAGTTAAGTCGGGTTTTCTTTATTCCATGTACCAGCGGTTCTAAAGCTGTGGTCCGCAGCGCCTCTCTAGGGGTCCATCGGATCTCCGATGTAACGTTGAGATTTCCTTCTTTTACAGATTGAAAAGTGAAAAAATTGAAACATGTTCGATACTAAACTAGATCACTAAATAATTCTCAATGAATGAACTCTACTAAGATTTGTATTTTGCTTAAAAGAATATTAAATCTGGGAGGGATATTCCAAATCTTTGAGGTCAGCGATGTCACCCTCATATATAAAAGGGACAGTCCCCCGCGGCGATCGAAAGCTTAAAAATAGCTGACATACAGCATAGAAAAATATCAGTAGAATAAAATTCTGATATTGCATTCGCGCGCGGTTGCAATAAAAAAACCCAAATTACTAAATCCCGTAAATATTGACCGAAATTTCACTCAAAGTTAATTTCACAAGCATCTTTAAAGATTGATTTTTATTAATATATACATTTTATAAAACGCGTAATATTTCGTATTATTATTATTCATAATGTTTATACATGTTTTAATGTCGAATAACTCCAGTTATATTTTTCAAACATATAATGGAAACACCAAAGTTCAAAATGGATGCACATCAGTATTTAAAAAGTATAACAGGCTAAAGATTACTGAGTGGAGATAAAACCTATTTGAGTGGTTAGCCAACATCCGCCCATCGGGTCATAGTGCTGCGAAAAATTGTTCGAACTACAATTTGTAGGTATTCTGAATCCTTTATTAATCATGAAAAAAGGCCCATATCTAAAGAGCATTCGAATCTATAGTGACTTGTTCAAATCAAAGCGCAACAAAAACAAGTTCTATCCTGACTCAATGATGCATCCATAAATTCAAAATGAGCAAGCAGATAAATCTTATTAAAACAAATATTTTTTATAATAAAAATGTATCTAAAAAATTGTACTAAAAGTAAAAATGAACCAATTCTAACTAAAACCCTAATCAACACTTTATTTTATAATATATTTTCAAATCATACGTCTACTTATCTAAATGATATGCATCAATACGGAGAGAGGGAGAGAAATCAGTCTCATTATGTTCAAAAATCATTATTTCATAATGTGTGCTTGAATGGTCGGTCTGCTTCAAGACTTGAGTTGAAAAATATAGAAATCGAGAAAGAGTTGAAATAAATTATGAAATGACACTTGTGAATACAATAAGACTGATTTATTTATTTTCCTTCTGATATATTACAATCTGTATGCGCATGAAAGGAGATGGTTTTTGCGCTCTCTTTCAAGAAGAGTTACAACTCGGTTCATTAAAAACATTCAACACAGCGAGCATAAGGATAACTGGAACTCTGCGCCGGACAAAAGACGATCTCTGCAGCTGGTTGTGTAAAAAATGACGGAATCGGAATAAGTGCATTTGGGTGTTTGATATTAATCATCGTAGAACTAACGTGATTTTATTATTATAATACTGCTTAAAATGCATTTTTCCTGTTAAAAAATTCTCCACTTTTTCACTTTTAAAATGAAAAAAAAATTCCAAGGAACGGAGCAATGTTTTGGCATTTCAATTCATAATTCTGCACAGGAAGCTTAAAAAAGCAAAGATTTGAAAGGTGACTTCGTGAAAGGATATCTAGAGTTATATCTCTCTTTAAAAGTTCCAAGAATGGAGTTTGTTTATTTACTTGGGATCATTTCCGGTTGTGGTTTCTGTCGGATTCCATCAATAATATTCTTTGTCATTTTATAAAACTATCAGTTGAGGAAGATGACATCTGTCCATACGTTACTCTCTGAAGTTTCCTCCCTTAGTAAACAGCTCGAAGCAGAATTATATTTATTACAAAATTTGGCCTATTAACATTCATTTATAATCAACATTTGGATAGCCTTCTTTTTAGACAGCACATTTAACACCAGCCCCTGGTTCTCTTTTTTAAAATTTTCATTAAATTTAATCAGATATATTGCTGAAAGTGACAAAGATGGCACCTAAGCTAGTACACCCCTCTCCTAACTTGCCCACCACTTCAACATGAGGATTTTAATCCTCTGCAGATTTAACGGGAATCGGCCCCCTCTACATGGCAGGCTTCTGCCGTAACACGTTTGAACTCGTGACACGCCAGCAATGAGTCCATTACCTTAAGCACTAGGCTACCACGCGACCACTATTAAAGGGAGAAAATTATAAAATAATTAACAAAATTAATATTAGTATTCGTCAATTTGGATAATAAATATGGGAATTAAACATCAAATTGGAAAAAAATTAGAACATTTACATGATTAAAACTACATTCCTACGGCTAATGTAATCATATAATTTAAGAATGGGCTTTACAACAATGGAGTCTCAAGGAGGAGAGTGTTTACATGCCAGCAGGCTTTAAGTTTTGCAAGCATGTTTCTCATGTCGAACAGAGATCTACTAAGAACGGGTATCGCGAAAATCGACAGTTGTCAAAGAAGGGGGTCGAAGTTGTAAAGAACATATCCGTTTTGGAAGATGCAATTGCTATAATAGGGTTCTCAGTACAATAGAAAGCTTAATACAAGGACTTAGTACACGTTCAATAACTAAACAATAGTCTACAGTCATACAATTTCGTAAAATGCCCAGAGAAACGGGTGGCTAACGACTAGTATTTCTATGAAAAAGTTCGATCTTGACTCATTGCATTATTTTTAATAATCATTATATTCCAAACAATAAATATATGAATTATTACATGTTTTCCTCTTTTTATTTTCAATCACCTACCCTTATTTAATTATATTTCAAAACATTTCCATTCTATGCGTCCTTCTCATGGCGTGATCGTGCATCGAAAGGATGATGTGTGTCGTCAGTAACCCACCTGTATGATTTGGATGCAGAGGTTTCTTCTCAATGTTATTGCTCCCCCCACCCCTCTCATGAGCTAAGAATAAGAATTAGTGGTGATGGAAACTAAGTTAATTACGAAACTATTAACTATCATTCTCAACAAATTCAATGGGGATTGTGACATTTGGGAAAATGAATAGTAATGTGAGAGTTAAGAAACTAAATAATTGATTTATATTTACATTTAGCTGTTTCATACAAAATATTTACATTTTAAGTATAAATTATTCAAACTGTTGATTATTTCATTCGTTCAGAATATGTTATTTGTGAGAGAGGGAGCAACACAAAACCGTTCTCTTCGATGTTTTTAACGGACTGTCTCCTCCACGGTCGAGGTGAGGTGGTTCTTTTCTGACACCTCGATTTACGTTCGGGGTTCTGGCTTGCACGTGTTTCCAGCCGTTGGGTTTGCCATGGTGTCCGGTTTCTGCGTGGTGTCAGATGAAAGGACTTCATAATATTTAAGGGTGCACGTGTGCATAGGAAGGGTGTTAAGCTATCCACAAAAAAAGAAACCCATTTTTCAAATGTGTGACTCGAAAACGTCGTAAGATTTTTCAATTTGAAGTTAATTTAAGGTGTACACAAAGTGGTACATTTTATTGACATTAATTTCTTGTGCGGCTGCTCGAAATTTAAAAGCTTTGAAAAACTCTGCAAATCATTTTTAAATAAATAACATTAAATATTATTTCGAAAACAAGCCGTGTCTATATCCTCTTTACATTTGCATTCTCATGTTTTCCCCTTGATTTATCGTTCGCACTTACTCTTTTGCACTTGAAGATACGCTGAGAATTGTAAATAACACTCTCGGCGATATGAAGTACAAGAAGGAGATAAGAGAGATGAAATGACCCGGAAATGGGACGACATCAAACTGGAACAATGCTTCGTGAGATCAACTGAGAAGCCACAACACACTTTTTCTGAAATTCTAAAGCGTACGAAACAGATATACAGTCGGACCTCTATGTAACGAAGTCGCTAAATCCCGAAAAAAAAAGGTTCGCTATATGGGAACCTTTGCGGGGTTCACCTTTCAATAAGCTTTATAAATCACATTTAACACATTTTAAATTCATTTTAATATATAATCTAAAAAAAGTAATTATTCACACCTTTTTTGTAAATTAATATATTTTTATTTTATATATCTTACCCATCAAAAAAGAAAAGAAAAACAAACTGCAAGGAAAACAAGAAAAAAGAATGTAGAGGAATACTATGCATTTTCAACATTAAGAAAATAATTTTATATAAAAACTAATGAATTTTATGGACATTTTCTAACTTGAAGCATACAAGTAATTTTAAACATACATTATTTTAGTACTAGAATTTCTAAGCGTACATTAACGCATGCATCCTTAAATTTAATTAATTAAAAATCTGTTAATTTTGTTTGATTTTTTTTGTTTGAAAAAATGCTTTGTCTCATAATACACCTCATATCTTTGCAATGCACCAAAAATCCCTTCAAGCGTGTTTTTCCGCGTCTTTTTTAAATTTTTCTAGCAATCCATTGCTACCTATAAAATGAGTCGTATAACTAAATTGAAGCCTTCGCAAATTGAAGAACTTTCTCTGTTACGAAAGGTCTAGGAAACGGAACATTTTTATCTCGCATTGTGTGTATCTACTTCAAAACTGCGTCGTCGACATCTTCATAGACACATGTTCTTAAACGTTTTGAACAAGAATTCGATGAATCCTAATTTCGTACCTTATCTCAATTTTTTTATAATAATTGATAAGCTGTCTGGAATAATACCAAATTTTAAACAATATTCTTTTTCTTAACGATTTATATACTTCCTGAAGAATTCAATTTTTTTCTTTGATGCTCAAAAACCTACGTTTTAATATTTTCGAGCTACAAGAAACGAAGTTACCAGTACGACTGATCAACACTACAAACGAACGGAGATTACCTCAAGGACACGGGAACATGAAACAACTCCACTAAGGGTGAAAGGGAATATCGTAGATGTTTTTAGTGAACGGGACAACGGCAGTTAAAGGTTGCACTTCTTAGATGAAACGACCAGAATTCTTTTGCTCTTGGCGAGTTAGGCACCTGATAAAACCAATTCAAGATTTATGACCACCATAAAATGTGTTAAAAAAGAGAACAAATTGAAATGTCCAGAAATACTATAAAAATAAGGAGGAAAAAATTGAATCGCAAGAAAAAAAGTCCGTTTTATAGAAAATGCACTTCGCTATAGGGAGGTTATTTTACGAAGAAAATCGTGAAATGCTCTTGGTTTCAGGAAAAGGTTCGCAACATAGAAGTTCGTAATATGAAGGTTTCATTGTAATTTACTTTGTAATATTCGATAACTCAGTGCATCAAAATTAAAAGCACCCTAAATGGACTTTTCTTTTTGTATTTGATATTTTATGTAAATTGTTGTACTTTTAACTTCATAAACAACTCTCGGATTTCTTCATAATTTTTCTTTTTATTATTTATGCATTTATCTGCTGAATTAACTGTAATAAATATTTTTGCAACTCACAAATAAGATTTGTGGTTTTTGTGTGTGTATGTGTGGGTGTGGGTGTTATCTTTTACGTCTGCTTTCGTCTGTAATAACCCGGAATAATTTGCTTCTACGTTCTTAAGAAGATTTTTTCTTTCGTATAGACCTACCTCATGTATGATGAGTAATTGTAACTCTCTATTTTAAGAAATCACTGAAAATGGAAGGAGAGTATTCCAAGTTTAGAGAACATGGTGAGACTGAGGTCTTTGTCTCAATTTGTATAAGCATTCTTTTTTTTTTCTTCTAGATACTTCCTTTCGGCATATATAGGTACTAAAGGTATTGATGTATTGTAAATTGGCATTTCTTCACATTCCTTCGATTATTCTTTCCATTTCACTCAACACACAAATTGATGACATCAAATTTATTTAAAAGGTGAATATATTTATTCTGTATTTAAATAATATATGGTAAACAGTGGCGATCTAAGCTTATTTCGGGCTCTGAGCGCAGATGGCACACTTGGCACTAGAGGATCGAAACTTATAACCAGAAAATCTGGTTAAGTCCAGCTTATCCAGGCCGTTCCGGCCCCAAGCGTCCAATAGATAAACCGGCACTGATGGTAAATATATTATTTCTGTCTTTTTAACACTTCGATGCTATCTGTTGATTCATTCATATTAAAAAGAAATTGATACATATTTTATAAAAACTTTGAACTTCTGAAGTTTATACTGTAATGACAAGAAAAAAAATCACTTTTAAAAAAAAGACATTCACCTCCCTTTCTCCACATTATACATTGCAGTCAGTTTATAAATACATCTTGATCACGATCATTGCATTGATAACATACGCACATATTGCATTTATCTTTGTCCTTTTACGGCATCTGCCTATAAAGTGGAAGGAAACACGCTTATATAAATTTCGAACGTCTTGCGATCATTTGGTTGAATCTAATAAAGCAAAGCAGTCAATAGAAATATAGCAGTACAGAAAAGGTAAAAAATAAGTTAGTCTCAGAAATATAATAGCAAACTCTTTGTCTTAGAAAAAAAATAGTAATATTTAAACCTGGGAGTGGGCGTGAGGGACACAGAATCATTCCAGGCTTACGAAATCGTCAATTCTGGGATAACTTATTTATTTCTTACTAATGGTCTTGACAACATCCTTCTATATGACAATCTTCACGGGAACTAAAATGTATTTGTCACATGTCTCCCACTTTTTTGGATGTGGTAAACGTTTTTTTACATTCTTAAGGTACTTGTTTTGACTAATTTCCACGTGCGACCACTTTTGTTCCAGAATATTTTCTATAAACGTGCTGCATTTTTCTCCTATAAACGACTTAATGGTTTTGATTGTTTATAAATGTGAATGAGAAGAATATAAAAAAAATGGATACTTGTGATCTCTAATGAAGGAAGTTGAAACTGATCAAGCAAGGGAGAACCTGATGAAATAATGTACATTAATCATGACAGTGAAAACAAATTTGAGGAAAGCGATAAACATGAAACGTTTGAGTTGAAAGGAAAAATTTCTTATGCTACCTAAAATAACTCCTTTGTGAAATATATGAAGCCATAAGTGTACCACAAGACACAATGTGCCCTGTCAAAAAGACACAACCAACAAAAAGTTCAACATGATATTTGTGGATCATCAAAGGACAAAGAAACTACAATAACTTGAATAAAATATGACAGTTTTACCTACAAATAACATTCCTGTAATGTTAGCGAGAAGTACTTTATTAAAGTCACGCATATTTGAACATTTTGGCTCAGTTTGATTCATATTTTTTTCTCAAATTATCAAAGAAAAACTGAAAAGTTCATGAGATTAGGTAACTAAATTATTCACTATAATTAAGAGTTTTATCGTGTGCAATAAAAAAGAATTGGGGGGATTCAGTCACCCCGCGCGACCATTAACGTTAGTATTGAGTGTGCGCCTACTCCTGGGTTAAACATAGTTTTAAAAGGTCAGTCAGCCAACCTTCCCTTAATTTGCCAATACTACTCAGAAGCAGGAAAAAGAAAATAGTGCCCAGTAAGATATTTGGAAAAGTTTCGGACTAGGGCACAGAGAGAGAGAGATGTCATGCAAGAGATGAGAAACAAACAAAATATTAAGAAAAAAAATCAACAGTAGAAGATAAGTTGATAAGACAATGGATTCATTTTTCTTTACATATTTTGAACATTAAAGTAAAGGTTTTATTCTTTCTAACAAACTAAAATACCACGTACAGAAAAGAATCATACCAGTGCTGGAATTCATGAAATCGTTCAATTTGTATTTGTTGCAGGAAAATGATGAAATTAGGAATTTCATCAAATCCCTAAAGGATGTGATCAATTGACGGGAGATGTTAAAATAACGTCTCTTGAAGGTCATTTCCCTGATAAAAGTAAGGGATTTGAACAAATCCCTGAGCTGTTTCAGTGAAATAATGAAATAATATTGTCAAGAGTTTCAAAGTGTTTATTTAACAAATAGGGTGCATTATTAAACGTAGAAGTAAGTAATACGACAATAGTGAATGAAATACAAATTATTTATTTGAAACGAATTAATAAATTAGAAAATCAGGTTGGTATTTTTTTATGTGTAACAACTTTCCTCTCGGTTACTTACACAGTAAAATATCAATCCCTATGTTATTCCTATGGTGCCATTTTATTACAGATATGGGGTAGGTATTAAGGGAATCGATAGTACTACCTATATGATTAGGAAGTACAAGGACTTGACACTCTTTCCCCCCGGACAGCATTTTGCGAATGCAAATCCTGACTAGTTCATCATTTCACTGAATCAGCTCAGGAATTTGATAAAATCACTTACTTTCATCAGGAAAATGACCTTGAAGAGACGTTATTTTAACATTTCCCGTCAATCGATCCCAATATTTCCCTTAAGGATTCGATGAAATTTCTAATTTCGTCAATTCCCTGCGACATATTAATAAAATAATCCGCGGTTAAGTAACATGAATCCAGTGTTAACGGTGTCAAAATGTAATACTCTATTGAAAGGGTATATTGTGCACTTCATAACAAAATATTTCTATGCTTAGATACTACAATCAATGCAATTATCCATAAGTAAATCATATGTATAATATAAGAGATTATAATATTGACTAGCACAATGATCTGTTTCGTTAATTTATGCATATGAAGCATTCCATGCATTAGTTATACGCATTCAGTGTACTTGAAATAATTTAACACTGCATATGATATTACACACTAAAAACTAACTCTATTAGCATGTTTGATTTAATGTGTTAGAGCTCGTGTGTATTTTCAACATAGAAATTTGCAATGCACGAATAGTACAATATTCAGTGCAGGCATATCCGCTGCGTTAATTTATCGGCATTGTATTTACTTTTGAATATAATATCATCTTATTTGAATATCATTTTATTAAACTAATATAATCTTATTATACCACTATATAATTAATAGGAAAATATGTGCGTACTATTTAAAACATATACAATTAAAGTCACGGTTGATTTAAGTAAATAATATAAAAAGACGCATTCATCCTAATTTTTCTGAAAAATTTAGCTTTAATTATATTTGCCAGTTGGACTTTGTTCCAAAATAACTGTTAAATCAAATATTTAATTATTTTTACTTTCCATTTTTATGTATTGTTCGATATTTTAGTCATTTTGATCATAGTTTATTTTCTCTGTAGAATTTCTTTATTTTATTAAATACATAAAGAAAATCCCTCAGTACGCGGAAGAAAAATTTATTTTATTTTCCAATTAAAGCATTTTGAAATAAATTAAAGCCGAATCAAATTAATTGGAAAAAAAAAATTTCCATCCCCGTTTTATTGAAAAATGTTTTATAGCAATTCGGTATTAAGGGAACGATTTTCAGAATGCTAAGAGAATAGCGATGGTATCTGTAAAACGCTGGACAGAACATTGATGGAAATATGAGATCCGAAATCTTTCATCGAAACCAGGGGTGTCCAACCCGCAGCCCGCCTTGAATAATTTTGCGGCCCACGAGATTCTTTACAACTTTACAAAATTCGACTATTTTATACAATATTTTTTGTTTAAAGTAGATTTTTTTTTTTTTTTTTTTTTTTTGTAAAAAATAAATCCGCTGTCATTATTTTATCACGTTGCTTCTGTTACTGTGAATCCCTTTTTTTTTTCCCTAAATTGAAATTTATCAAACATAAATCGTGCTCAAACTTAACACATGAAAATCTGCAACATCAATTGCGATACGCAAATACACATGCATTGAGATCGACTTGCAAAAACTAAGTGAACGAGTTGAGAAACAGATATTTCACTAATTAAATATTAAACATTATTTAATCATTGCATTATTATTATTATTATTATACTACATGAAAAACAATGAAAACAATAATATATTAGTCTGTTTTAAATTTTCACTCCAACAAAGGTTTGTAATGGACCCAAATCTAATGTGAAGATATAGGTTTTTATATGCGGCCCGCGGGATTGTAAAGTTCTTCCAAAGTGCCCCGCGAGGTCCTTTGTGTTGATCTAAGCAGTCAGTTGAACTGAATGAAGCGGGTCATCCCATTCATTTTTCCATGGGGAAGATGTGAAAGGTCTTTAGTTAAAATAATATATACAAATTTGAAAAATAATATACCAATAATGTGATGGAATTAGGACTTTCTTCACTAAATGAAATTATTTATAATTAAATCTATATGATTTTAAATCCTTTCATATTAAATTCATTTTATATTTATTTTTGTAGCATTAATTAGCGTTTAAACTTACATAAAACCAAAATATTAAAAAAAGCCTGCAAACATTTAATGTAATTTTTTGTTATTTCAATTAACTCAATCCCCTCCCCCTACCGTTTGCAGAAAAACAAATTTGTAGATGTATTTGAATTGTACTAAATACATCTAGATCAGGGGTATCAAACTCACGGGTCGCATGTGGCCCACAACTTATATTTTTGCTGCTCGACCAGCATATCGGGGCACAATAATATATAATAAAATATCAAAATTTCTCCCGAAATAGGAGAGATAGTAGCAGACGATATGTCAAATGTGAGTACGTAAACATTAATTTTTTTGTTCCTTTATTTATGTTTATTGTAATTATTATTCGAAATGAATTTACGTTTCAAGGAATATCGATTTTTTTTTAGGCTCATCTAAAGTTAAATTTTATTTGTTTGGCCCAAGTTAGCCTTTGACTTTGACACCCTTGATCTAGATGAATACATCATACATGCTGCACGTTAAATCTGTTGAAACTCATTCAGCCTCATCCCTTTGCCGGGGTCCTCCATTTTAGCTCCCTCGCTACTTCGAAGGGTAACGTGGATCAACAATGGACCATGTATTAAAAAGAAATTCTAAAATTGAAATTTTTCAGAAATGAAAAGGAATTCAATTTTATATAAATAATCACAACTCATCTGCCTTTGTTATACTTTTCTTACTTGTTCTTGTCAATAGAATATAAATGTTATAAGCGAACAAAAAAAAGAGAAACTCAGGAATCTATTGATAAAGATCTGCGTTGTGATTGAAAGGATTGTTAATTGTTATAAGAAAATTTTCATTAAACGTTATTTATGCATTAAAATTATATCGATTAAAAAGGGTCTTTTCGAGCTATATACGCAACTCTCTTTCTTATATACACAATGATTTTTCCCCTATTTACGTCTCGAATGCTTTCCAGTTTGACTTTTCCTTATTAAAACTAAAAATTTCACTATAAGGAGGTTCTGTTGTACTACAAAACATTCTTACTATCTAAATTTTACATTGGTTCGATTAAAAGGCTTAAAAGTATGTACACAAGGATGGAAAGCCACACTGTATAGAAGCAGCTGAGCCGTCGACATAAAACCCGCTTCTAATTGCCTTGTTAAATGGTGCATTGAGAAAAGACTGTTAACACAAGTTGATACTTCACATCTTGTCTCGGATCTCCGAGAGACAGCATGAGGGTGCCACCAAAAATAAACGGGAACAGCTGCACCAACCCTCCAGGAACTCTGAAAAAATTCTACAAGAAAAGATTCTTTCTTTCTTCGACGACTGATACACTTTTAATTATCGGAATTTTGTAAAGGTTTTCGCTGGAACGGCGTCGAACAAAGATTTTCAAAAAAATAAAGATAACGGGGCAGCCATTTCTTTTTTCATTGGAAGCGTTCTTTTGTTACGCGATATTAATTTGAATGCATCGAAAAACTCCTCGGCACGCTTCCAGTAAATGGCCTGCCGGGAGTTATCTATAAAAACTATATTTTGAAGCTAAAATTAATTTTATAATCGCAAACCCATTTTTTTTATATTTTTAATAAGAATATCAGTTTTAAACACTTTAGAGTTCCATTTTCTTTTTAGAATAACATGGCGATAACTTACAAAAGAATTGCATACAATTTACTTGCACAATATGTACAAATATATATATAGTCTAAATTCTCCACAAACGAGAGTTGAACATTTATCTATCAAAACCGAAAAATACTGAGAATGTAAGAAAACTATTCATTGAAGGATATGAGAAATATATATATATACAAATATGTACGATTGTGCATGTGTGTGAGTGTACACATTACTGTTATATACATATAACACACTATGAAAAAAATTACATTTTACAATCTTATTGCATACGCGTAAATTAAACGCGGTAAACATAATTACTGATTTTTCTACAAGATTCAATTACTTATAAATTAAAAAAGAAGAAGAAATCATGAAAAAAATTGATGTCCTCATGTGAACAACCACTGAGGCAAATTTCTTTTAGAGCTCAAAAAAATATGTGTTTGATATAAGGCAAAAGATTTTGAATAATTACCCAGCATGCAAAAGAAGTATTCTGATTGAAGGAAATGTAGAACGAATAGCCACGGATTAAAAAATAGGAATATAAATTTATTCATTAAAGCTAAATGCTTTCAATGTTCATAGCAGCAGAAAAATCCGTTGCATGCCAATAGAGAATATGGGCTGCCTCATGACAAAAAGAAAAAAAATCAAAGCTATTACTTAATTGATAGCATAGTATTCGCAAATGTTTTTTCACTGAGTGCAACTAAAAGAGGAAAAAAATATTTGAATTTTATTGTATATTTTATTGATTTCAAGATATAATTCGACATACGCATATTCTCGCGACTACATCGAGGAAAACTTTATTCCCCATCATATTATCCCCGCATACATAATAACGAATTTCGAAAGCTGTTTAGTTATATTACCAGCAAAGAAAATGTGATGTAAAGTAATAATGCTGCTAAAGAAAATGTTTTGGTCCTTTGGTTTGGATACACAAGCACATTTTCAAGGAGATTTATGTCAAATATCTAACAGCACTTTTTTTAAATGTTTATGTACCTAATTATTTAAACGTCAACTGTTACTATTATTTTTAATTTTATTGTAAATAAATTTCCTTGTACATGGTGTAAATATTGGTCTCAGTGTATTGTTTTTCGTTTTGATTTTGCACGATACTTTTATGCTCATAATTTAGAAAATTAAAACTATAACTACTTCAGTAATCAAAAATTGTATTAATAAAATTAATAAGAGAGTATTTGCTTAAAAATAGCACAGTTGAGTTAACGTTAACTTAAATTATTCCTTTTTTTTTCTCGTTAATTTTGGGACCTACTGCATAATAACATTTAAAACATTATTTTGAAAAGACATCAGACTAAAAGTTATACTTTTCTTTTTCAATATTTGTCGCTTTTAATTTTGATAACATCCTTCACAGAACCTTATTTGTCCAAACAAAGGGGGAGGGATAAATTTGGGTGAATAATTAAACAGCAGAAAGTAAACAAAGTAATGCATTTCAAAACGCTAGGCTCGTGGTCATTGTTAAATTAAGGTAAAATGATTTCTATGGATTAAAAGGATGAAAACATTCAAAAGAGTTTGGTAAAACTGTTTTGTGTATATCCAGTGGGAGTATTGATCGTAAATGTAACTTATAAGGTTTATTTCGTAGAAATAGCAACATGAACGAAGAAATATATGAATAAAATATAAAAATAATTGTTCCCCTTAAACCATGAGTCGGCAAACTTAAAGCTGTGGTGTGCCGAACCAATCTACCAATATCAATCAGCGTGCTAAGTAATTGGAAATATTTTAAACAATTTGATTTCCCAGGCAGTACATGCAGGGAAAGGGAATAGACGTCAAAATTGTAGATTTAGAATTTTATGATACATTAGTTACGCATCATTCAAATATATTTTTTGACATAAAAATAAGCAGAAAATATAACTATTATTTCAACAAAAATTAAAATTTAAAACTGTACACATAAATATGTACTTTTTAAGATTATTGATTAAAATAAGAAGTAAACATAAAATGTATGACTATTGTTCAATGCATATAAAAAATTTAAATTATACATATATTATATATTTTTAAGAATATTTATAAAAATAAGAAACAACATAAAATATAAGTGTGCATGCAATATAGTTAAATAAAAAAATTTTAATTTTAATACGAACCTTGTCCGTGCAAAGCTCTACCGAATATCGTACTATCAGAGGTGTAATTTGCGACTTTAAATTTGATACATGATTCTGAATGTTCAGCTGTTAAACCATTTCCAAAAATCTCGAAAGTAGTGAACATCAGGCTTTCTTTTTTTAGTCGTCATTTGATATAGTATATAGGTATAAATTGTAGCAATAATGAAATAAAAAATATAAATTTTCACAATAAAACTAACAAGTCAAAAGTAACCTAAAGCTCACGACAGGCATCGAACTAAATTCTACTTTCGACTGAAATCATATTCGATATTCGTGTGTATCGGCGTGACAAGAACAAAAGAAAAATATAAATTAAAAAAATTGTGTTCAAATATCTATATCTATTAGCTTAATTCTCAACAAAAATATAAAATAAAATATAATTATGACTTCTTTGATACAACACTAAAAAAGTTGCAGGTGTTCTTAAAATCTATTTGAAAGGGCATTTGTTATGAAATTGATTCCTTTCCCATACCTAATGATCCAGCGTTTTTTCCCTCCGATTTATTTTCAATTTAAATTATGCAAGTTGATAGAATAATTATTTTTGATTATTCTATTTCCGCTACAAAACGTCTTCTAAGCAGAATTTTAATTTATTCGTAAGACATTTTTTTTTTCTCATACCCTCGGTGACCAAGCTTTTTAGGGGAAAAGAACACACTACTTTCTTTCATAATAATGAGTGATGCTTCATTTTACAAGTATTACACAATCATTTTCGATTTGCATTGAATATTCAACACTAATAAGGAGTCACGTTTAAACAGATGTTTTCTTTTACATATATGGGTAAGAAACCTGTCTGACAATGAAAAGAAGTGAACACAATTTTCGAAAAAGTGAATTTTAATGACTTCATTATAGCAATCACTCACATCGTACTTGCGCGCGCACACACACAGAAGTACTGGCGTCATCAAGGAAAAAGGAACTTAACACATGAGGATTAAGTTATACACTCGATAAAAGCCTATGCAACACAGGACTAAGCGGAGGGGAAGAAAGTCAGAAGTCAAAGTAATTTCGAAAAAGAATAATGGAAGTGCTGATTTTGTGAAGGGAAGGGAAAATTTATAAATGTAGAGAAAGCCTGTGCAACACCGGGCCATGCAGCTAGTATATATATATATATAGGTCAATTCTCTACTAACAAGAGATCACATCCAAACAATAAACTCGACAAACACATAGACAGCAGGAATATATATATATATATAAAGTACCCAAACTACAAACTAATTCAACATAATCATTTTATGGCAGATAATTGAAAGTCAGAACCATCCTAAAAATGTACAAGGCGTAGAAAGGAGCAACAGAGCGAATTAACTCTGTAAGCTATGTAAAAAAAACATCAGAATAATAGAAAATATTTGCATAGTATTCATGCACTAAAAAACAAATTCGAAAATGACTGCATTTGTAAATCGTAAAACAGTGAAGTGACAATTTATTTCATGAAAGAGAACAGCAGCTTAATGAATACATTCTAATATCCGGTCTAGTGACGCTGATTGCTGTGCCTGGGTTCAAATGCCGGAGAAGGCATGAATGTTTGTAAATGTATAGTGCCTTCGTGGTATCAAGGTGTTCTAAATAGCCGTCGAGCCTCAAGTCCTTTCCTTAGGTTGGGGGGAGGGGAAGAGAGGTGGGAGGATCCTGATCACCTCCAGGGTGTTCTCTCTCAACATTAGGGTGGAAACGAGCAATACATTTCATGGCCTTGATATGATGTTACTGTTGATTAGGTAGCGTAAGTAATAAACAAACAAATATATAAGTATAGAAATCATTATTTAAAACCAGATAAAAGTTTTTTTAATTCGTTTATAATATTTAACGAATTCAAAATTCTTAGAAACTGGAGTGTCTGTTATCCAATCCTCAAAGAATACAAAGAAGGGAGGTCGTAATTTAACCATTGAACACGCTATTCAAACTCGCAACATTCAGTAAAGCACAAAACATGTTTTCTAATGAAAAACACGGAGTCTTAACATTTAAATGTTGTTGAATTAGATTTGAAATATTAATGTGCAGTCATTGGAATAAAAATTTTAAGAGTAAAATTCGTTAAATAACCTTCTTTATACTTTTATTAAAAAATAAAGACATTGTTAGTGTCTTCAAAAGTATATATAACTTTAATGAAACCTTCATTCAAGAAGTTCAATTCCTTCCTAAAATAAGGAATTTTAATGGATGTATCAACTTATATTCCATTCAAACAGTGTAGTAGATAACACACATACGCTCATTACTCTTTCATTATCAAATTATTTTGTGCTAATTTATGGCCTAATCATGTAACGAAAGGGCTTTGCATCCTACCTCTATACATTATCATCCGGATATTACAATGACAAAACAATTATACCAAACAATTTATACGAATCAAACGTACAAAGAGCATTTAAGGAAAGAAATTGAAAACGATAGGAGTAGGAAGAGAAAAAATGTTGACAAAACAGTTGAAGTAAATAATAACAATAAACTTATCAATAATAAGGAACAAAGGTAGCACGAAGCAATCGGATATTACTGAATTTTTTTTTTTTTTTTTTGGCAAGTGTATTCAAAGAGCACTTTATTAGTTCTTCGATTAAATAGCTCCACAGCAATTTGCAATTAAATAATAATATAATGTATATATAATTAGAATAACTGGATTTACACAGGACTCTATTCATTTTTACACTTTATTGTTATTTTTATTTTTAGGATAAAAAAAAAATTGTTCGTATGTAAGAACTCGGTTTCTTTTGGATTCTCAATTGATATTTATATCTTTACACATTTGTAGAGATATAAATATCAATTACCGTAAAGTCCGGCGTATAACGCGCACCCTTAATTTAGAACTGCAATTTTTAATTTTAAGATACTTTCAGCGTTTAACGCGCACCCCCTTTTTTACGAAGAAACTTGAAATGTATGTATGTTATTCTCGTATATTTTGAAACCATTTATTTGAGGTATTATCCCAGACTTTTGAAAAAATAGTATACTTCTAGAAATACAACCCTTTAAGTTCATAAGAAATGTCATTTCTTTCAAAAAATAGTATTTTGATGAATGTAGAAGACTCATTTTTTTTTCTATGCTCATTCTTTTTCATTTTTCAAGCTCTCATTTTTATACCCGGCGTATAACGCGCACCCGTAAATTTCGATCTTCTTTTTTGTGTTAGAAATGCGCTTTATACGCCGGAATTTACGGTATATTTGTAACTCTACATTCAATTGAAGTAATTAGGAATAACTGGTTTAGTCGTATAGATAAAGGAAAAATTTAAGTATAAGTAAGTAGTATTTAAGTAGTAAGAGAGAGATAGAGAGTATATATATATTCACTGTTTCATTTGTTTTTTATAGTAGTTCTACTAACTATTATTTTGTTTATTGTTATAAATACCGAGAGACACTAAACAGCGAAAAATATTATAATGTAGAATGGCAGTAGAATCGACTATTCTTTTTACTGGGCTTATTAAAAACAGAAGATCAATAGTATAAATTCCAAGATTTTTTAAATATTTTATAACAATTTTATTACACTAATACTTTGTAAAGAATAATGAAGACATGCATCATTAAATGAGAATATTTCCCAATACACTTTTCCCGGTGAAGAATTAATTATATGAACACAATACGCACAATTTGCGAACAAATTATATTTAGATTGCGATCGTCAAAAATACTACAATGGAAATAAAATATATTTTTCTAAAATTGCGTTTTTCTTTTATGCACGAGTAATTTATTTTATTTGAATAGTAAAATTTGTTTTTACGCAATTTGAATGAATCAAGATATCTAAAAAGATTTCGTTCCAATTGCAATTACGATAATGTTTATATTTCACAACTGAAACAATAATATTAAAGTATATTTTACGTTAAGGTCATATATTTCGTAAATATGTAGGACGTTTTCTTAAAAAAATAAGTAAGTAAATAATAAGATTTCTTACTGTAAAAAAAAGCCCAAATTTTTATGCTTTTTAATAAATTTTTATTTTTCTGAAAGATCACCTCAGTTATATTTTCATTAGTATCGACATACATTACTGTTTACACACACATTTTCAATAAGTTCATATCATATTTTTTATAAGACGAATTCCAAAGAGTTTTACACAATTTCTTCTGAATTCTTAGTTAAAAAAATGATAAATAATCTTTTAAAGTGACTATCTATTTTAATCAATATCTGTTGGGAATCTCTGAACACTCTTGAGAGAAAGTGTATCGGATATTTAAACTGGAAATACAACTTCCTAAAAGTATGAACTTAAAATTGTTTCTAGATCGGAAGAACTTGTGCAATTTGTTTTAATAGTGATGCAATTGTTTTAGTTATAGTTAATATGATGTCTTTATTTATTACATTATCAAAGCCTTAATTAATATTTTGCCAAAGAGATGCAATTGTAAGTATGATTTCCTTCTGAGGGAATATATTTAAAGTTAAAATGAAAGCTCATAGCATTCATTTGAAATAAATTTGGAATAATATATAGCTTATAATCAAAACAGTTTAATAAATTGCCAATAAAACGTAAGTTAGAACATGAAATGTTTTAAGTATGGGTCCGCGCGTAATCCCGTGAAATTTTCAGTTAAACTCAGCATACCAAAATAAATTGGTAGTTCTTTTCGTATTTTCCAAATTATACACACAATACTAAAAATCTTTTTACTAGCATTAAATATTTTATAACAATATAGAGTTATTGTTTTAATTTAATAATAACCCTATTTTATCATAAGTCCATATTGAGTTATAATCTAAAAATACCAATTAAAATCAAAACAGTCTCAAGATTTTTAGCATGTGTAATTCTTTTCCTTTAAAATAAATTTTAAATTTATTTTGCTTCATTTTATCCATTTACGTTTGAATTTTACTATGTAAATTTGCTTGTTACATAAATTATTAGTAAAAAAAAGTCTTCCCATCCATAAAAACATTTTTATCATAGAGGTGTACAAATATGCATTTTATCTTAAAGTATTTTATTTTGAAGTTCATTTACACCTTTTCTTGTCATTTCTCTTCTGTTATTCGGAATTAACAAAATCCACTTCATCATTATCGGTGTTTGAAAATTAATTTATTTTTTACAAAACCTTTGTGTCTTCTTTGATGGAAATCAGCTGCAATTATTAACAAAATAATCAATGAACTCGTTGTCAAAAGAAATTTCAAAATGAAACATTATTTAAAAAATAGTTTCCAGCCATATATGTGGAACCAATTAAAAAGTTGTATTGTGCTAAATATTTCAAAATTCGAAATAAATTATCTCCTATAATAAAAATTATCCTTTTTTTTCCTCATGGATCAAATGTTCAGACAAAGAAAAACCTATTTCATTTGATCGCGGATTCACTAATCGTAAGCAAAATAACATATTAAAAAAGATGAAATACATAATATTTTTTTCAAAAAAACTATCGCTTAAATTACTGATGAATAACATTTGTGTGTGTGTGTGTGTGATCCCAGATTATTTTTTATATCTATATAGATAGTCATAGCAATTTCAATCCAGTCATAAAACCATTATTAAATCTTTTAGAAAATTTTGAAGCATTTTTCAAAAAATTAAATAAATAAAATCTTATTATTTGTATGGAAATTTACATCAGCAATTCGTATGCTTAAAAAAAAAGTTCTGCGGTGATTCACCCTAAGAGTTTTAAAAAATTATATTTTAAATGGACAATTATATACTTTAGGTTCAGCGAGTTACTGCTAGCAAGTAAAGCGACTAACCGTCCTCCTTTAGGGAGGACAGTCCTCCTTTTATAGGTTCTGTCCTTCCTCGAAAAGTGTCCTCCTTTTCAGTATTTTAAAAAACTGACCTGTTAATCTCTTTTCAGAGATGAACCAAACATGTTTCCAATATGTCAAAGAATGGTCTGAAACAAATATCACAGGAAATAACAGTTTATAATGGTGTATCTTGACTTCATCGCAAGTAAATTGGGCAAATATAGAAAATTGTGTTGAGTTTTTATCGAAAGAAATACCTGATATTAAAATCAATGATAATTGTCTGTTTGAAGAAATTAAAAGTCTGAATGTGTGTATATTTAAATTCTGATAAATGGAACAATTGGTAAATTAGCAGGCTCAAATTGATAAAGATGTGTGGAAATACTTAACCATTTCAAAAATGAACGCTTTCTGTGTGATAATTTAGTTATTCTTCTTGAATTTAAAAAAAAAAGTTCTGCTTCCCTGGAACTAATTCAGAAATTGAAACAGTTATTTCGGTTGGTAATGATTTTTGGACAAGCGCGAGAAATCAAGATTGATACTTTAGCTGCACTACTTACCATAAAGTTCAATATAAAGAATTTTTTTTTTTTTGCTCCGAAATTTCCGATGTATTAAAAAATGATATATTGACAAAAAAAATTATTCAGTGGGAAAATACTTGTTTAAGTGAACAATTAAAAGGAATGCAAGCGTAATTAGCATGTTTTTATTTGAAGTAATAAAATGTTTCATAGATTTACGTTGTAGCTTTTTCTTAAAATTTTTCGCGTGCTGTCGTCCTTTTCATTGTAAAAAAACTCTGGTCATCTTATTTATAAGCTTCTCCGCTTCCTACTGATGAAAAACTGATGATTAGGAAATAAGATGTTTCACTTCAAAGGAATTGAGTTCTATCCCAAGCTCGTTCATTTTGGCACGAGGCGTTAATTGTGTAGCACCATTGACCACATCATGTGCGAGCCAATGTCTAGTTTGCTTCCGGGATAATATCCGTTCAAAATATTTGATTTTAAACCTCTTACAAGAACAAATATTTTTTTTATAAATAACGAACTATATTTATGAATTCATTAATGAAATAGTTGATTTGAAACTTGTTTAATAATGAAAGAATTATCCGTTATTTATTATATTCGAAGGAGGCCACATGCAAGCGCTTATAGTTTTCCCCAGGGAAATTTTTTTATCAAAATTGGAAGTGGTAAAAAGAATATTATGCTTTAAAAATGTTTTTTTTTTAATTTTATATGAAACTGTAATTGCTTAGTTATATCAGTTGTGAAATATTTTGAGTAAAAATTAAATTATCAGATATGATTCTAGATTAGTTAAATTCCTTAGAATATTATAATAGAAATAAAATAAATACACATTTATTTATTTCAAGTATGATTTCTCTTAAGAAAAAATAATTCACTCTCACATATATATACATACCCTAAAAAAATTTTATCGCTATTTATACGCAATGCCCGTCTTAAAAAGTTTTGAGAAAAAGAATTTTAAAAGATAATAAATTTAGTTTATTAAATTAACAGCAGTTATAAAGAAACAAAGTTTTGAGAGATAGAAAAATATTTCCAATAAAATATTTTTAAAAATATTCATTTTATTCGACTAGTTTATAAAAACGGAATTCATGCAAAATTTCCCATTTGAAACCCTCTTTTTAAGTTTCGAGGATTAACGCTTCCTCGCTGCACAAATAACTTCAAGATTGGAATGCATAAATTGTGAATAATAGAGCATTAATAAGATTGAAAAGAGAGAATTGAAAAATTGGGCATCAATAAATGTTTTTTGAAAGTCAAATGTCATTTTTGTGAGAAGAGATTTTTTTTCAAATGACATAAACTTGAAAAATGTGCTTGAACAGAACTGTGGATGTACACAGGAAACCTATCAGCTTTCAGTCGAACAGATTATGAAGGAAAAATTTTATTCAAATGTATGTGTAGAACCCTTTCCCTAAAAGTAACTACAAATTCCTCCATAAAAATGGCGTGCGGACGTATACAATTGTATAAATTCGGAAATGTAGATTCATATATCTATACATAAACTTTTTCAATGAAGCAATCCGTATTGTTTCGAAAAACTGGTAAGAAAATCGAGCGTATGTGTTTTGTTAAACAAGGAGAAAAGACAAAAATATACAAGAATAAAATAAGAAACACTTGAATCAAATGAAGTACAAATATTTTTTCATGAAAAAATAGAGAATAAATTTTTATTT
>BMAV01006558.1:109171-129881 GCA_019973955.1 Trichonephila inaurata madagascariensis | reverse complement strand
AAATATATTTTATTTTCCCTGTGCATTGTTCTGAATTTTTCCACAGTCTTTTACTAAGGAAATTAGTGAAGATTTACGCTATTTTCTCTTCCTTGCAACCCAGTTGTCTACACATATATAGGAGAAGGTTGGCTAAAAACAGTTTTAACTCTACAATCTTAGTTAATAAGGCTAAGAGTTATTATACTACAGAGGATATCCTATTTTTGACTTATACTGTCCTATTATATTTCTATTCATTGATCTGCTTTATTAGATTTAACAAAATGATTGAAAGACATTTGAAATTTATACATGCATGTTTCCTTCCACATTCTGAGCTGATGTTGTAAAAGGACAAATATAAACTGCTGTTTGTGAAAAATGCAACACCATGAAGGAATCATCAGAATTAAATGAAATTTAACGCACAAACGACTTGACTTGGTACAAATAAATGATGAAATTTTCAAAGCATAAAAGAAAAAGCAATATTAAGTGTCTGAAATCAGTATTTGGTGTAGCCATCACACGCTGAAATAAGTGCTGCTATACGATGTAGCATGGAGTCAAAGATTTTGAATGTCTGTTTGCAGAAGAGAATTCCATATTGCTTGTGTATGCGCAGAAAAAGTTCGTATTTTGAAGATGCAGGAGGCGGATCACGAGCGAGACGTTGACCAACCAAATCCCACACGTACTCAATAGGTGACATATACGCCGAATATTCAGGCCATCAAGGAGAAGCAGTTGCATGTGTTGGGCTGAACAGAAGTCTTGAACAGTCCTTTCAACAAGTGGGCGTGCATTATTCTGCTGAAAGATAGCTCCAGAGATGTCTTGAAGGAAGGGAACGACTTCAGGCTGCAGCACTTCTTGGACGTACCTGTTGCTATTGAGATTACCCTCAATTTGTAGCAAATTGGATCGTCCATGACAAGAAATCACACCCCAAACCATAACTCTGGGTGTTAGGCCACTATGTGGTTCGATAACGCACTCTGGAAGGCAGCGTTCAATGGTATGGCGTCTAACAGGAATGCGGCCATCATGGTATACAAATTGAATTGTGATTCATCTGAAAAGACAACTTGGTGCCAATCAGCTAGCCAGGCTCTGTGCTCATGAGACCATTGCAGACGCAGCCGTCGATGGTTTGCCATGAGGGGGATCCTGTATAAAGACACTCTTGCACGCAATCTATGGTGCAGCAGACGTCGACGTATTAATGAAGCCGACATCATTACACCTGTAGCAGTAGACCAACGTGCTGTCAACTACCTGGGGGAAGCTGTACGATCATTCACCGCTATGCGGAGCAAGTGTCGATCGTCGCACTCTGAAGTCATCTTCCGTCGTACACAGCCAGTTTTTCGAGTTGTTCGGTGCTCGTCAGTCCACTACTTCCAAACTCGCATCACTGTGGAACTGTTCCGCTGCATACGAGCTCCTATTGCGCGATAGGAAAATCCTCGTTCTCGAAGGCCGATAACCCTATCCCGTTTAAACTCCGTAAGTTGTTGGAATTTCTCCTTAATTTATAGTGGAAGCATGCTTAGGTCTTACTAAACTCTTTCGCAACTAATAAATAATCATTAACTATTTTCAACGTTCTGCTACAGCCTCTATTTATACGCTTTCAGCATCAGTTCAAAGGGCGCTGCGGACGCCACGCATGCGTGGTGGCTCTGAAACTTTACTATTTTACGTAACATCCTATAATTGGTATTTGCTGCAAAGTTCATTTAATTCTGATGATTCCTTCATGGTGTTGAATTTTATACAAACAGCAGTGTATGATTATTGATTTTACATGTATTATATATAAAGAGAAAAAGAGAAAGAGAATGTGTGTGTGTGTTTTTAAAAATCCTTCATTTGCTTAACAAAACATCAACATAAATGCTAGGATTTCCTCCAAACTTTATTTCTTTCTAGCAGGATAAAGTGTACTTAAAATCTACATGATTCTTAAGAAACTGTCAATTGAAGACTTCTTGTGTCATTCTGAAAGTCGAAAAAGAGTTTAAATCTCTTCTCTAACTCTGTGCGTTAAGTCTTTAAGGAATAACAAAAACCCAGAACGTTGTCAGATGCATTTTGTGTATTTTAATCTGTAAGCTTTCTGCTGAGGACAAAAATCTATTTTCGCATACTTAGTGTGTGCTGTCGAAATATCGGAGCTTAGCAAATAGGAGAAAAGACGATGATGGCTCACTGTCAAAACAACATCCTAATCTGTCTAATGTATTAGAACCGAAGCAGATTACTTTTTCATATCTCCAAGAAAGCAAAAGTAACGAAAAATGCAGATTCTTCATAGTTTCAAAAATAAAACAGAGGCATTAGTCGAAGGGAAAGACATCCATAAAATTATCAAATTAATTTGCAAAATTTAAGGAAAACTTCAATAGTGACTGCATATTACTTGTTATTTATTTATAAGTAGTAAAAAAGATTATTTGCCTCCGATAGGGTCACCCATAGTTTAATTAACAATCTTGGATGAACTTTATAATGTCCACTTCCATGTACTTTATTACAGTTTTCAATGGTTTTCAAATTTAAATATGTGATATTTTGGAAATTCAATATTGCATAGAGAATACCATACATAGTTACTTGTTGAATTGTTAAAATTTCCTTTAAAGAAAAAATTAAGTACTTGAAAATGTTATGTGGCAATTCACCTTAATATTGGTCCTCGTACAAGGCTGAGCATCTTGATATTTGGCTATCTTAAGTATTTGCATGTTACCCAAATGAATCTTTTTTTATAGATCTATCTCCCCCTTAAAAGATTTTATTCCGAAAAAGAATCAAACATCAGTATGCTAAAACTAAATGTCATCTGAAGTGATGCCATTTGGATTCGGGCAAATCTTTCAATGCACCAGATGTTGTCGACATAAAGCACACTCCAAACAAGCGAATGATGCGCAGAGATAACAGTACAAGGTCATTTCAGAATCAAAGTCACCTGGCTCAATCTTTCTTGAATTGAACTGAGAATAGAACGACTACTCGTTCTTGTGATGTGTGTATAATCTCATTACATTCTCATACGTACATTCAATCTGAAGATAATGCACAATGAACGACTACAGATGAATTCGGTTTTCACTAGCCATCTGATGGATAGATGAATCTTGCTTCTCAAATTTCTTCATCACAACACATGAGGATTTATGAGTCTCATAATTAAAGTTTAAAATATAATAATTCGCATGATTTGGTACATACTTAGTGAAAACTTGGGTATGAACTAGAATTCCATAATTACTTTGCTATTAGGATATGTGGCCTAGTGGTCCAGGTCACGGACTCGTAGCCCACTTGTCATGAGTTCGAACCACGTACCTCTGAAGACTCGCCGTGCAGCAGCCTCAACAAACTTCCTCCCGTTGTTGAGGTGTGAAAGTTAAAAGAGGGGGTGCAGCTCAAGTGTCATCTTCGTCACTTGACCGTAGTCGTCAAAAGCCTAAGAGTAGGCTGAAGAGTGCGAAGTTAATATTCACTCACAAACTAGCCATCAGGATATGCTGAGTCCCATGCATTTAGATTAGTTACAACAAGTATACAAATGAGAGATAAATTATAGACAGGGTCTTTTATCAAAATTTCAAGGCTGTATTTGGACATGCGACAACCCCAAGTAAACAATAGATTTCTTGCATAATGCCTCTTGACAATCCTTCTAATAAGCTGTTAAATGTACTACATCTGAATATCAATGCCATTTTGTGGTACATAATTCTGGTTCTGACACTGCAGAAGTCATAACTCCTGAGGACTCCAAACAGACTAACAATGTATTTTTTTTTCATTAATGCTGATGTAATATTGATCTTCGGGATATTAAAGGACCAATATTTATTCATTGTCTTATATAGTATTGCATAACTGGAGTGAGTGAGTGAATATATTAACGTTGCACTGTTCAGCTACACGAGAACACGAGGGCTTTTGACGACGGACCACGTAGTTTTGAACCATGGTCAAGTGACGTGGACGACACCTGAGCTGGCACCATCTACAATGGTTATTTATATAGGAATGTTGTTTATATATTTACTTTTCTATAAAATAATGCACTATTTTCATTCACAGTTTCTTATTTGATTTCTTATTAACATAGTATTATAAAACTATCCTAGGGTTATTGGCAGAGATTTCGCTATTTTAATATCACTGTCAAGTGACGAGGTCGACACCTGAGCTTATAGCCCTCTCTCCGAACTTTCACACCAATAGAAGGGCTATGAGCCTCGACAGATTTAACGTGCACTATCCCCTCTTCACAGGGCTGCGGTAGCCCAATGGTTAAGGTATCGGACCATGGCAGGCATGTCATGAGTTCGAGCCCAGTACCACTAAAGACCCGCCGTGTAGGGCAGCGATGCACGTTAAATCTGTCGAGAGCTGAAACGTCCTCCCGTTGGTGTGGTGTGGTAGTTAGGAGAGGGGGGTGCCAGCTCAGGTGTCGTCCACGTCACTTGACCATGGTTCAAAATTACGTGGTCCGTCGCCAAAAGCCCTCGTGTAGCTTAACAGTGCGACGTTAATATTCACTCACTCACTCACTCATCCCCTCTTCACAGTGGGTCTTCTTTGACTCCAAACATCGAACCCACGATTCGATTCACTGATTCGCGATCATAACGGCTCGGCTAGCCCGACCATTGTGTGTACCTTGACATAGAATTTTCAAAAGTTATACGTGGTATCTGCTTTATCTACTGTGAGTTGCTAAATTAATATGCACAGTCACTATTTTCGCCTCCTAAGTACATTTAGTACAATAGATACCTAGGAATACCTAATTAGTGTTTCAAATCTTGTGAAACTGTATTTTTTATGCAAATAAACTTTATTTCTCTTAAATTTTTATTTAATTCACGTAAATTTTTATTTATTTTTATACGAAGTGTCAGTTTACTTAAGTAACAATGTTTTTGTGACTTCATTCATTAAACTTGCACAGTTATTAATATTACCTCATCACGGTATGTCAATCCAACCATTCCATTGGTTCACGTGCTTAGCTTGCAATAGGGGTCCCACTTAAGCAATTAGCCAATGAGAGCTTTTTCTTGCCAAGAATATTACTTTTTTCAGGAAAATTTTCAATCGATTTCTGTGCAGTTATGAATAGAGATCAGACTTTTTTACAGAGAAAAAAAATTCAAGACAGAACGTTTCTCTTAAAGACAGATCATTCCCAAAGGAAGATACAAATATTTCATGTGTTTCCAAATCGACTATTAACAAAATAAAGTCTAGTTTGGATGTCAATAGGACGATTTCTCCAAAACGAAAATAGAATTGGGGCTTTGATTTAGTTTACGTTGTGCTTTTACCAGGGCTATTTTCAACAAACCTCGTCATTTTGAACCACGGAACGGAAAAATAGTGAGGATCCTCTCTGAACTTCCACACCATGCCAATGGGAGGACTCTGAGCCCCAGCCGCTCTACGTGGCAGGTTTTTCGAGACACTAGGTTTTGAACCCATGACTCGACAACACCGTCCAACAGCTGAAAACTATGACCCCTCGACCACCATGGCTACAAAGGAATTGTGACAAGAAAAGGATAACAATGACTAGAAAAAGGGGGAATACTAAAAGACACCCAGCTCATTCAAGAAGCTAGAATGGCTTTTTTAAAAAGAATCTATTTGGGTACATCCATGTTGAGGCCAGATCACTGCTGTGAAAGGCTGCGTTAAGATTGTGAAGCTCGTTCTGGAACCTTGATAGGTTTCTTTAGGTGTGAAAGAGTCCAAGTGAATAGGAAAGTCAATCGGAGAGAGCTCGTTGGAGAGTGTTGAAGCGTGTAGGAACGTCTAGGTTTCCCCTTTTGAGGGTGGCCGTGGTAGTCTAGTAGTCAAGGTATCAGATCATAGCTGGCATGTCACGAGTTCGAACCCAGTACCACTAAAGACCTGCCTTGCAGTGGAACGATGCACGTTAAATATGTCAAGAGCTCAAACGTCCTCCTTTGATGTGGTAGTAAGTAGAAGAGGTGCCAGCTCAGGTGTCGTCCTCGTCACTTAACCATGGTTCAAAATGACGAGGTCCATCGCCAAAAGCCCTCGTGTAGCTGAACAGAGCGACGTTAATATTCACTCATTAAAGATCGAATACGTCACGCCTTTTCAAGCCTCACGTGACGCAGGATCACTTCTGTAGCCCGGAGTACTATTCGGCCCTTAGTCCTTGTCACGCCTCTTGCAATGGAAACCGTAGAACTGCGCCTCTCTGGTGACTGAGTCCGAAGGCTGACATGCCTCAGAACATAAGGGTCAGATTGTCCTGTTCCCCACGCGAAACTACGTGACCGTTAAGACGTCATTAGTTTCCGAACCGGAAATGGAGACTTCTGCAAATCGTTTAATGACGTCTAATAGAATTATATTGTGATTTGTTCTATAAAAAAACCAACTAATTGTGGTAATGAAAATAAACATATCATTTGGGCTCGCGAGTGCATCTTCACAAAATGGTTGAAGACTGAGGTCAAGTGAGTTATTCAGATTATAATTATCATTATTATTATTTTATTTCTGTTAAGCATCAATAATTTTACTTCTGAATTTCAAGTGTGTTTCTCAGACGAGTGCATGTTTGGAATTCAGGCGGATATTTGGCCGACTGTATCCTGAGATAAATTTTCATCTCGATTACACTATTTAAGAAGTGAATCATTGAATCAAAATTATAGTGTGGTTTGCAATAAGTTTTAAGAGAGTTTAACGCATTTACGTCTTTCAAGAAACCATGAGATCAGACCAATACAGAGAAGTATTGAAAATTTGCTTGCCTTCAAAATTTTGAAGGTTTTCTTTATGCATGATTCTGTGTATTTTCGTAAAGTAAGAAATATTTCAAATCCTCTTAGAATATAATATTTCAGTTTTAACCTGACAAAATAAATTTGATAAAAATCCGACTGAAAGCGGGAAATCGTCAAAGAAACAATTAAAACTTTCCCACATTTAACAGAAAACCTGATAAATGTATATTATATCCCTAGATAAAAAAGAGAATGTGCAAAATAGTGTAAAAACCGTCTAAAACACATCCAAGCAAATGAAAAGTTTGTCAGCGGCTTAAAGAAATGTGACCAGATATTACAATGTACGTACATAATTATTTATTATGGTGTAGTATAATATTTTTTTCTTTTTTGGCTATATTTCCCAAGCTTAAAGTATCTTAGATAATCAAGTAAAAAAATGTTGATTTGCTGATTTTATTTTTTCATATTTATTTTTATTTTTTTACAAATTTTATAACACGTCAATTTATAAGTTTTTACAAAGACCCACATTAACTTGGTAATTTCTTATAAAATGGGCGAGTTAATAATAAAAGCTTTCACTAAAATTCAAAGCATCGCATTCATTAGGTAAATAAAATATATTGTTACGCAGATCAGGGCTTAAGGATTTTATGTAATCAGTCGCAAAGAGCAAGACAATTCTTCGGGAGCAATGAAAATTTATTATTAAAAAACAATTCTTGAAATACAGGATATAGTACTCAAATTCGCTTAATAAATTTCAGAAGGCCTTCATACCTTCTATGGCGCTCAGGCACAAAGATCAGTGTCTAAAATACAAGTATGTTTAAGGCTACAGTGTGGAAAATTGACTAAAATATCGAAAAAAAATTTTTAACTTATTTTAATATTATATTAGTCTCTATCAAACGCAAAATAAATTTTGTGGTTTAATGCATTTTTTACTGAGTTATGGGGTAGTTCCGATTTAGTCATCCATGACCACGCCCCTTTCTTTACATTCTGATGTCATGCTAACAAAGCTGTCATGTACTTTGATAGTGCGAATTTTATATACTGTAGACATAGCCTCTCTAATTTTTATTTTTAAGTGATAATTTATCAAGGTCTGGATGGCAACAATTTGTTTTAACTGTATCTGAGACCTAAATTGGCATTATTTGCTTACAATTCGTTCGAACTTGCGTTTGCATTTTTCGTTCAATTTTATTCAAACTTTATATTGATTTTACCAAAACAAAAAGTTCTTTTCAGAACTTAAGTTCATTTTAAATTGCCTTTGTTGTTTAAAAAACTATTAGTATGGATCTTATATCATCGAGATATAGAAAACCTAAAGGTCGTCCTACCAAAAGGAGAAAGATGTTGGCTGAAAATAGCAAGAAGCAATGGCAGAAGTGTCCTGAAACTGTTGATGAAAAAAACAGTGATAGTATAACATTGCAGAGGGATCCATTATCTGAACCGATTACATCTTCCCAACCTGAGGCAAGCTATATTTTCACCCACAAGGCTGTGTTTTCTGAACTATTGCAGAAAGTTCCTTGTAAATATTGTACAAACTGTACCCTTGTTATAAAACAACACCATTCCATGGGGTATTCTACAAAGATGGAACTTTTATGTGAATCATGTCATGAAAGCTATGGAAGTGTTTTTTCAAGTTTCCAAGAAGAGGCCAAAAATTCACATGATATAAACAGCAAGCTGGTGAGTGTGCCTTCCTATCCATAGGCAGAGGGCATGCTGCTTTGGAAAATTTTTCATCTGTGCTCAACATGCCAACAATGGACCGAAAAACATTTGCCAAATGCATGCACAACTTATCCGTGAAAAACAAAGAGGTGAAGAAAAAAATGCTCGAAATGTCACGTCAAGCAGCTCAAGAAGCTCACGTAAAAGTTGATGCTTCACTAAAAAATCAGGAAATAATTGATGTGAGTGTGTTATATGGTGGTACTTGGCAAAAGCGAGAACATACATCTAACCTAGGATTGGGAATAATCATCGATGTCCTTAGTGGACTTGTCCTTGAGACTTTGAAGTGTTTTCGAAATACTGTCAGAATTGTGCAGTTACTGGTCGAGATATGGGAGTCAATAGTGCAGAGTTTCACATATGGCAAAAAGGACATGCGGATGAGTGTGACAAAAATTTTGATGGAACTTCTGGAGCCATGGAGATGCATGCTGCACTGATTATGTGGAGACGGTCAATTAGTGATTGCCAAATGAGATTCGTTTCCATGCTGAGTGATGGTGACTCAAAAACTTTTCAATTTTTGTCGGACAATAAAATATATGGTTCTGATATAAAAATCGAAAAAGAAGAGTGCCTGAATCATATTGCGAAGAGGCTAGGCACATCGTTACGCAACAAAGTGAAAGAATGGAAGGTGAAAAAAGTGACTCTTGGTGGGCGTAAGCAGGGAAGCCTTACAGATAAAAACATCACTAAGTTGCAAAATTACTATAGAAAGGCAATAAAAGATTATGTTCCCAATACCAATAAAATGAAAACTGCCATATATGCCAGCCTGATGCATTGCTCGTCAACTGACAAAAAGCCTATGCATGGCAAGTGTCCTGAAGGGGAATCATCGTGGTGTTTCTATAAAAGAGCTATAGCCAAAGGTGAAAAACCCCAGGGTCACACAGTTCCATGAAAACTTACTTGTCGGCACAAGTAGTGGAGAAAATTATGCCCGTTTATCAACGTTTAGCTTCAGACACCATTCTTGAAAGATGCGTAGCAGGCAAGATGCAAAATTCCAATGAAAGTCTGCATAGCTGCATTTGGCGAAAATGTCCAAAAGAGGTATTTGTCTCCAAAAGGAGGCTGGAAATAGCAGTAACAGATGCCATCGAAAAGCACAATTTGGGCTATGTGAAATCTCTTGAATCGAAAGAGGACTCATGCCTAAATGACAGTTTTTCTTTGACTATTGCTGAAAGACAAGATAAACGACGCATTTCTCAAAATATCTCCTCAAAACAAAAGAAAAGGAAAAGAAATGCCACTAATACAGATGCAGCCTATAGTGCCGGTGCTTTTTAAATTTTTTTTTATCAGACTTAGCACAAGCAGTTTTCTTGTTATGTGCAGTTGAATTTGTTATTTTTTAATTTTTGTAATTTAATCGTATTGAAATAATTTATTTTTACTCATTGTGATTAATGAAATATATAATATATTATTTCGTTAATGAAATAATGAAATTCATTCTGCTAATTTATATTAGAATGTTCTTGCTTTCTTCAATTTTTATCACTGTATATATTACGTGTCAATGTGACTGTTACAATAAATATTGCAGAATCTTATATATATATATATTCTGCATCTATCTTATATTTGTATGATATTAGTGTTTTTCAATTTCAAATTTATATTTATGTCTTTAATTGTTTTTAAAAAAAACTAAGTTATTTTCCTTTAGAATAAAAAATGGCTGTTTTTCTAAAAATCAATTTTCCTCGAAAATGTTGAATTTTTGTAATTTAATCGTATTGAAATATTTTATTTTTACTCATTGTGATTAATGAAATGTATAATATACTATGTGGTTGAGGTGAAACAATAATGAAATACATTCTGCTAATTTACTTCAGATATTATAATAAAGTTCCAGCTTACTTCAATTTTTATCACTGTATATACCACGCGTCAATGCGACTGTTACAATAAATATTGCAGAACCTTATATATCATTTTGCATCTATCTTATATTTGTATGATATTATTGTTTTTCAATTTCAAATTTATATTTATATCCCTAATTTTTTTTTAAAAAAAACTAAGTTAATTTCCCTTAAAATAAAAAAAGCTGTTTTTCTCAGAATCAAAAATTTGCCTCGAAACCAAAATTAAAAAATGTTCCATGCGTTGCAATTTTTGTCGAATTATAACAAAACTTTCCAAAAGTGTTCATCTAATGTATAGTCATAAATTCTTGGATGCATTGTAGTAATAGTGATAGGGTGAAAGAAGAAATTAAAGTTTTTTATGAAGGAAATCATTAAAATTCTTGAAATTTTCATATAAAAATTTGCGTTTACCCATATTTTGTAAATTATCATATAAAAAATTACATTGCCTGCATACATTTGTACAGAATTGCTTAAAGAAGTTAAATAAGTTGAAATTATGAAATTTTAAAAAAAATCAAAACGCATGGAACGTTTTGAAATTTTTAAATTTTCGTTAAATTTTTTTTTAATTTTAAATTTCTTAAAAACTACTCATTTTTTTCTCACCAAATTTTTTATATGTTTTTAGTTCTAAGTTACATACACACAGTAAAAATTTGGGGCATGTTTGTAAAAAATTTTAAAAAATTTTTTTTACTCTCCACTGTAGCCTTAAAGATTATTCGTAAGCACTCGCTCGTCCTATTCAACAGCCGGAGTAATCACTAATAGCTGACCGACTCTTCACGGTCAAATTAACACCAACTGATTGCTAATCAAAATAACACTGACTCAGCAACGGTCAAAACGAGATTGGCCCATTTTCGTGGAGCCGCTCCCTATTTATAGGCCTCACGGATTTTTCTCAAAAAATCCCCTTGCTTCATAGATCATATTAGAAAATTTCTCCCGTAATACCTAAAGGAATCCATAGGGTCACCAACTCGCCAAAAGTGATTGCCAATAGGGTCACCAAGTCACCAAAATGGTCACTCAAAAATGATGCCAACTTGGGTCTATCGCCACCATTTCGCCAAGTTTCCATTGAATCGCCATTATAATGAAAGAAGAATGGCGTTACCTGCGAATATTACAATTTTAACATAAAACAAATACAACAGAAAGTAATATTAACATACAACATATCCGGATATAAATTATTTACACTATTTTAAGCATTCATTTCACAAAATTACTAACAATGTCATATTTCGTCCTTAAAAATAGCTATAAACACTTCCTCGTTTCAACTTCATCAACAGCAATGGTTATAGTATGTTTGAATGTCATTATCGTAACTTTTTTTTTTCTGTTAGTTCTTACTTTTGAAAGTTTTGACTCAAAAAGGAACATAGTATTTTTCGATTTTGTATTTCAAAGATGGTCGCAGTCAGCTAAGTTGTAAATTGCGTTCTAATGCCACGAAAGTGGATATCCGTATAGAAGGGGCAGATGCGCGTTCGGTCTTTCCAGACTCTTAAGTTCCGACGTCGGTGAGGCGTGGGAGTTCACAGAGTAAGATGCCACCTCATGTGTCGTCCTCATGACTTGATGGTGGTTCGAACTTACGAGGTCCATCAACAGCAGTCCTCGTGTTGTAAACAATGAATCCGCATTCCACGTTTTATTTCTTCCTTTGTTGATTTTAGGACTTATCACTATCTGGAAAATTTTGAACACTAACACTGAAACTATTCAAATAATAAAGATTGGAAATGTGTATTATTTCCATTGCAAAAAAATTCCAACTTTTGCAAGATATCAATTAAATGTAAAAGCTAGCAGTGGGGCAGCATAAAGTCTATTCCCCTTTTTGTTATTTAAAAGTACAAAATAAACTAGTTTTTTTTTTTTTTCAGATTTAAAATGCTAAAAAATGAAATAATTTTTCTCTCTGCCAGAAAGTTATTTTAGGTGATGATAAATTTAAGTAATGTTGATAATTAAAACAAAAAAAAAAAAGGTTATAGTTACTTATTTGTTTGTTTTTAATTTAATTTAGTCAGTGAGTTTATTCTTTTATCAACTGCACAAGATAATTATATATCAAAATAAATTAATATTAATTTTTTCAACGCTTAGATCGTACAAAAACTTAACCCTTGGCTACTATATTTTACAAAAATCTAAAAAATAGTATAATCAAATTAAGGAGAGCAAGTTCTTGAAAAATTAGTAGGTTTCTTAATCCTTACACCTGGCCGCGGTAGCCGAGTGGTATAGGTATCAGATCGTGGCTCGCCTTGTCACGAGTTCGAGCCCAGTACCTCTAAAGACCCACCGTGTAAGGAAGCGATGCACGTTAAATCTGTCGAGAGCTGAAACGTCCTCCCGTTGGTGTGGTGTGGTAGTTAGGAGAGGGGGTGCCAGCTCGGGTGTCGTCCACGTCACTTGACCATGGTTCAAAATTACGTGGTCCGTCGCCAAAAGTCCTCGTGTAGCTGAAAAGGGCGACGTTAATATTCAATCAATAATCCATACAGCAGACTGGCGTAAAATATCATCCTTTTTATTTATTAGATACATTATAACAGAATTTTTAAGGACGCAATATATTGAAAAAAACAAATATTCTTCAAAAAAGGAAATGTATGAATTAGGCTGCTTTTCCTATTGATAATAAAAGTACAAAGTAGTATTTTTAAGAGGATGTTTCGAGCAGATCTATCCTTAAGCACATTGTTCTTTACTCTAGATTGATTGATTATTAACGTCGCACTGTTTAGCTACACGAGGGTTTTTGGCGACGGACCGCGTAATTTTGAACCATAGTCAAGTGACGTGGACGACACCTGAGATGGCACCCCCTCTCCTAACTACCACACTACACCAACGGGAGGACGTTTCAGCTCTCGACAGATTTAACGTGCATCGCTGCCCTACACGGCGGGTCTTTAGTGGTACTGGGCTCGAACTCGTGACAAGGCAAGCCACGGTCCGATACCTATACCACTCGGCTACCGCGGCCACTCTTTACTCTAGAAGTATTACTGTAAAGTATAATTATGATAGAGTTGAATTTTGAATTGTGAAATATGAAATTATTAAAACTATCCAAGCACTTTTTAAAATTTTAGTAAAACCTTTATAACAATTACACATTGAAAAAAATTTCCCTATACTCAAGCAATTTAAATAGTTTTAAAACTTGGAATTAAAAAACTCATTCTTTTCTTTAATTAATTTTTGCCAGAACATCTCATCTTCCGAATGAAAACTACCTTGAGAGGAAAACATCCATCCGTTAAATAGAATGTGGAACAAAAATACACAATCTAAATTAACTCACTCTCAAACAAATGACTAAATCTGAATACAAACTTAGTGAACCCCCAATAAATCTTTGGGTCAGCTGCTCTGAGAAAAGTTCAGTCCTTCTCTCTAATTTTATCCAAGAGTAAATATTTTATATAAATGGCTATATGGGGGTTTACACATATATGTTATGAATTAGAAGAGAGAATTCACTCCAGTTTTCAATTTATTTGTATGAATTAACTTTGTTAAGTAGAAGTATAGAGATGTCCAGTAAGAATCAGAATCGAATGAATAGAATAAAATTATACTAAATAAAATAGAAATGTGAATGACATGGCTTATAAAGAAAAGGCAAAGTTGCTAAAAAATATAAATTGGAAATCAAATAAAACTCGATTTATAACTAGACTTAAAAGAGACACAAAAAAGGTAGTAAATAAAAAAAAATGAAAATCGAAAAACAGATAATAAACAAACTACACGCGAGCCGATTTCTTTATTTAAGATGTTAAATGAAGTTGAATCTTCTTTTCTTTTTTTTTCTTAAGTGTTGAAAAAGATATTGGAGAGTAAAATCTGGTTTTATATTAATAACTTGGCTTCGCATAGACTACATTTTCATCTTAGAGGAGGTAAAGAATACCTTTTAAGACGACCTGTTGGAATTAATTTTTCTTCTACAATAAAAATTCACCATATAAAATAATGAGCTTGAGAGAGATGTATTTGAGTCAGAGCAGAGTATTTCCTCTTTAAAATGGAAATCCCGAAATCTGTGAATACATGTTTTAAGCACCCGCTATGGCTGAATAAAAAATTTATCATTTATGAGTAATTTTAACTTATGTTCTCAAAAAAATGTTTTGAAGCTATTTTTTGTAAAAATCTCTAAATACACATTTGCCATAGTTTCGAAAATGGTTCTTCAAGAGAAAAACTGATTACTATAAGTAGTTTTCACGGTCTCATAATTAATAGAAAGGAAAAAATCATTTTACAGAAAATGAAGTTGTGTTTCTCGAAAAAAAATAATTATTAAAAAGCCTATTTGTTACAAGAAAAAGCTTAATTAATAATATTTTTTTTTAATTTATTGTATTTCAATTGTACTTGGGAACGTTACAATCTCCAATCAAAAATCTGATCACGCGAAGTGAGGGATCGATTGAGTGCTTAATATTGATTGTTTAACCCCTTCCAGGTTCATTTTATTTCGGGATTATGGGTCAAAAAAAAGTTAATTTTTTTTATGCTCATTTTCATACATGCATAGCTTTTTAAACATAATAGCATCATTCTTATACAAAATTTCCTAAAACTTAATGTCAAAAAATCAATTTAAACAAATGAGTAATTTACCTGCATAATTGACTTTCTGTACGGCAGAACTCATTAGACTTTGGAGTCAATTCACACAAACTATAAATATAAAGCTTAGAATACCTAGCTTTTATCTAGAATTAAATTTTATTTATACCCTTTGCATTTACATGAATGATTATGAAATTATTAATCAAAATTGGATCATGTATGATACAATCGAAAACACGGTACTCCCAGAGTCCAACATCGCAATCTGGAGCCTTGTTTCTCTCCTTACCTTCTTTTTAAATTCATTTTTTTTTTTTTTCAAATACTGAGAAGCATAACGATTTGTTTCATTACATATAATTTGTAGAGTTCCATCATCAAAAAAATATTCAAAAAACTGTAAAATGTCGTCACTGTCAGGACAAAAATTTAGTCCTGGGTCTCCTTGAAATATAAATTCTAGGGTAGCAGGATTTGGTGTATCCGTATTTAGTTCACACCACTGACGATCAGCACTCAAGCTTTCTGAATCAGAAGTACCGAAATCTGAACAATCAGATTATGAAATATCTAAACGATATTCACTTCCAAAATCATCATCTGAATTGGATTCACTGGAATCAGAATCAATATATCCCGCACAAGCCATTTTGAAAAAATAAAACAAGACGTTAGTTATGCAAGCACTCAATGATTCACGACAAAGGCATCTGAACTCTCACCAGAAAGTGACGCTTACTCTTATCTTAAATCTACAGCTGAAAACACTGTATAGTGCTACCATCTAGTAGCCAGAAAAGTAAACAAAGGCCTTCGAAACCATAAAAAGCACACGTGAAATAATTCGGGAAAGACTGATTGCACAGTGGAAAATTTCACAGTGCCCGAGCTACACTCGGAATGAGCCTGGATGGTACATTTCGCCTGCCCGAGTTCAGCTCGGGAAAAACCGGGAAGGGGTTAATTAAGTAGTCATTCAAAATAATTATAATAGAATGGTCTTTTCCAAAATCTTAATATTCTGCATATAAGATTATTTAGTTGAAGTTTGTTCCAAGAATAAAGAATTTTTATGTATAGGAAATTTTATACATTTTGTAATTATTTAATGATATATTTCCTATATATTCATTTATATTTATTTACCCCTCAGGGGGCTCACCTTCTTCAGGTGAGCACGGGTGTCACAATCCCGAGGTGCCCTAGTGATCTTTTTCTTTACCCAAGGGGCTTACTGTCTTTGGTAAACGCGGGTGTCATGACCCCGGGGACCCCAGTGATCCTTCTCTATTTTTGACCCTTTTTCTTGTCATCCCATTTCTCCTTTTCTTCTTTTCACGTCCAGACCACAAACTAATATTTTATATAGTATCTATCCCCAATTAGTTTTTTCTTTTGAGAAAACTTTATTAACATTTTTTGGCTTACATTTTATATTGCGTTAATTTAGCTTCTTTTTCGTATATTCCTTTACATATTTTGATTGTATTGCTTTATTTGTTTTCGGCTAACATCGTTAGTTAGCCGACCCCCATGTTTGCCGTGTGCGGTGTCCTGTAAGGAGGAAAATGGTGTCCTGGGAATACCTTTGGCTCACGCTTCGCTGTAGACAGGAGGCAGGAGTGAGCCCGCTCCTGTCAATCGGCTGGTAATACCTCTCTTCGGTGTCCCCGAAGAGACATTGCTGTAGGGTTAGTGCTGCAGATAAAGGGTGGCGAGTTTACCCGTTGGATCCTCATCCTGATGCTGTATCACTAAATTCTGGGTGTACTCTAGGTAAGCGCCGTGCCTGGTATTTGCCAGATGACCGGCACACTGCCTCCTTTGTTGGACTCCGTGGTGGGCGGAGGCACGCCAGGATAAAGTTTTTTCTTTCGTCTATGGATCCAAATATGCTGTACCCGGGTAAAGGCCTTGTTTTACCCACTCTCAACATCGATAAAGTTTCCGAACATGCTCGTTTTTTAATCCTGTCTCTTTCTAACAATGAAATGTCACGGAAGTCTCCGTTTGCCATTCAAAAAGCTTCATCAGTGATTGGCGGAAAGCCAAAACCCATAAAAAAAATTACGGTCCGGTGATTTACTAATTGAAACCAAATCTGCCTTACAAATTAAATCTTTCTTGTTAGCCAAAAACTTTTTAGATTCTCCATTAGCAGTATGCCTTCACAAATCTTTAAATTCTAGTCGTAGTGTTAACTCCGAAACAGATCTTTTGTGAGCTTTGGAAGCAGAAATCATGGAAGGACTTGCTGATCAGGGTGTAACCCAGGTCAGAAGAACAACAATTAAAAAAGACTCTCTTCAACTCTTCAAACTAAACATATAATTTTAAATTTCAATAACCCTAAACTTCCGACCACCATAACAGCCGGTTACCTTAATTGTAAAATACGTCCGTATATACCGAATCCTCTGCGCTGTTTTAAGTGTCAGAGATTCGGACACTCTCAAACTTCCTACCGCGGACAATTGACGTGCTCTAGATGTGCGTCCACTCGGAATTCTTCCACGGATTGTACTCTAGAGCTCTAATGTGTCAATTGCTCAGAAACCCATTCATCAGATTCAAAGTTATGCCCAAAATGGAAGTTAGAAAAACAAATTCAGGAAATTAAAACAAATAAAAATATTTCTTACCCAGAAGCACGCAAACTAATAGTTCCTCTACTATCCCAAACATATGCTCAAGTTACAAAACCTACAGCAATATCCACAACTACACAAACAGATCCAAAAATAACAAAAATAATCTGTCCTCCTCTACAATGTTTGTCTCCTATTTCCGCTACCTCGTCTTCAAAATGCCTGCAGTCTCCACATCATCTTCATCAACTCAAGCATATCTACTTCCTTCCACATCTGCAAAAATACCAACAATACAAAGTAAGTCTTTGTTACCAATACCCATTCGAACTACGACGACTACTACTACTTCCCCTGGCAATAACCTGAATACTTCTGCTTCATCTTTAGAAACTGAAACTCGCCCTCTTACAACTTCTAATAAATCTGCTGCACTTTCAACTGAAACTCAACTATTAGTTCCCTTACCAGAGTATGTCCCTACTACATCCAATAGTGAACATTCTAATGCACCTGAAATCCCAAAGAGTTTAAAACGAAATTCAAGAAATTGAAGAAAGCGCCCAAAAGTACAGAAACCAGAAATTGGAATAAAAATGGCTCCACATAGACCTAGAAAGTCAACACCTACAGAATATGCAACAGATGAGGAAGACATGATAATGTATGACGTGGAGGAGGAAGAACTTGAACCAAATCCTACAGATAAATTCATCAAGGGGAAATATTGGCGAAACAATCCTGACAAATATTTACGCGCTGTTACTCCAACGCGATTCAGGAAATAATAGGAACTAATTTTCTTAAAACTTTGACTGCTTAAACTTTGTTTAAATTCACTTTTTTCATTTGTCTGTTTTTTTTTGGTGAAGTAAATTTTTTAGCAACCGAAATTAGGCGCCAAGCAACTTAATTTAGCGATAGGTGTTAAGAGAAATTACAAAGTGGAATTTTACAATGAAAATAAACAAATATTAATGAGAAATAAAGAAAAATATTTACAAAGTTATCAGTAATGCATTTAATTAAGTTGTTTGGCGATCGATTCCGGTCGCTGAATCCAAAGGGCTCCCTATTCTACACTTTAACCCAAAAGTGAAAAGTTTTATCTATGTCATCACACATAGCCAACTACTATATAAAACCCCATTTTAAATTCTGCTTTGAAAGGTGGTCAACCAATGACCATTATGTTACATAAATAAAACTATTGCTTTGCAGTAAAATGTTCTTGTATGAATTGTAGCATTAGCATGTTTCGGTATACAATATGGTTTTACCAATTGTGTGTGTGACTGAACATGGTATTAAGTTTTCATCAGTTAGCACTGTTAGTTGTCTTATTAATAATTGATCTGCATTATTTAAATTAGATTTATCACAGTACTTATATATATCTCTCATCACAGCCTTTTGGTAACATTATATGAAACGAAACACATGATTGCCAATTCAGCTCAAATTGAAATTGGTACTGCCAACTCGGCAAGTTATCTTGAACGTTGTTGCCATAATATGTAAGTACAGATTTATCTTATAACATAGTGCAGAAAGGCAGGGGCATAACGAAGAACATTTGGGCCTTCAAGTTGGATTTTGCAAAGGGTAGGTACTTGGCGGCTGTCAGGATTTGGGGCCCCTAAGACCCTCCCACCGCAATATGGGGCTGTATGTTATGCCATGCATTATTCTTTCATGACCATAATACTTGCTTCATTTCATATAATCTCGCCCAAACTGTTACGATAATATGTACGTTACGAAAATTAACAAAGCTTTGGTACAAAATCTTCTGTATGCAGGTATGTTGTACTTGAGTCGAAACACACAAGAAATCTTCCATAATACGTAAGTACCGATTTATCTTATAACATAGTGCAGGAAGGCAGTGGTGCAACACAGAACATTTAGGCAACCTGCAAAATCAGGTTTTGGGTCTCCTAGTTGGATTTTACAAAGGGCTGGAGGCTACTTGGAGGCTGTCAGGCTTTGGGCTCCCTAGGACCCTGTGCCCCCCTCCGCAATATGGGGGTGTACATTGCGCCACTGCAGAAAGGCTATACTTTCATGACTATAATACTTTGCTTTGATTTAAAACTATTGTGATATTTCTAAAAAATTTTATTAATCTGATATTTTTTATAATAATAAAGACACAAGCCCTGTCAAAGTATATTTTAATTCACAACATATTGATATCCTGGTTTATAACACACGTTTAATGTAACCAGTGTTTTGTTTATTTGGATGAAAATGAATAAGATGTATATCAGATTCTTGATATTTAACCCGATTAAATCTATTTTACGCTTTTATTTATTTATCCATTCAAGACCATGATAACATGTATGTGATCACTTCAGAGAATGATGTGAGATTTTATTTTCCCCTTTCTGAGTCCGTGATCATACCGGTGTTATCTGGATTTGGAATGATTATAAACAATAAATTTTGGCGTATTTTATTGCAGCAGTTGAAATGGAGTTAAGCTTAACAGCGGAAATCTACTGGTCCTGAACGAGTTAAAGGAAGGTAGAGAAAATTTAGGTACGTACATATTATCGCAACAATGCCAACATTCAAAATAATTTGCGAAGTTGGCAACCCTGATTTTCGTACTTGCTAAAAAAAATTTTTTTTGACACAGCCATGTGCTTCATTTCATATAATCTCGCCAAAACAGCTGCGATAATATGTAACTACCAAAAATTAATAAAGCTTTGATACAAAAACTTCTGTATGCAGGTATGTTGCACATGAGCCGAAACACGCAAGAAATCTGTTCGTTTGACATACAGGAAGCACCATAATAATAAAACATGCAATTCTTTTTCCAACTATAGGTTTTGCATTTTTTTCACGTAAATCAAGATTTTGGTGTTTTTATTTCTACTGTATTAGCTGGAAAAATATATTTATTGGCATAAATATTTTTTTAACAGATTAAAGCATAGATGAAAGTTTCTTCTTTTTAGATAATAAGACGATGAAAACTAATTCCTAAACCTGTCCCTCGATTGTTTCAGTGCGGAAAAAGTGAAAGATACTTGTATCTCAGAAAATTATCATAATACTTATT
>BMAV01006558.1:85021-104171 GCA_019973955.1 Trichonephila inaurata madagascariensis | reverse complement strand
TGTTTAGAAATTTGTAATATGAAAAGTCTGTTATTCATCGTACTGTTTCCAAGACACTTCTTAATGAATAATATTTCCAAGATACTTATTGAAAGACTAATTTCAAATAAAAGTTAATTTTCTGTCTGTATATGTTTTAAAGGGACAATATATTGCTTCTAGAAATATAAATATAACTTTTAATGAGCCAAATTTTTACACATTTGTTTAACTATTTTAAAAGATTTAAATTTGAGGTATAAGTTCAAAAATAATAGTTTATGATCACATAGCAGTTGCATTTTTAAAACTAAAAATTATATTTCTGTTGGAACTTGCGTATCACCTCAAAAATATTGGCGCGACATTATATAAAACGAAGTACATGGTTGTTAATTCAGCGTGTACAAGACATGGCGAATTATCTTAGCACTTTTGCGATGATACGCAAGTACATTTTTGTAACACAATAAAAGCAAAAAAATTTAGATTTTTGAAGTTAAGTGGTAAAAACTCCATAAAATGTAAATTAAATAGTACATAAGATGAAAAAAATGAAATTTACAACTTAAGTATCACACACATATTTAGATCCCTTTAAATTTAATTTGATATATATTTTTATGTTAAAAATTCGTATTAAATACAACAGTATCGAAAATAAATACCATACATATTCATATTTGACACATAAAAACTCATAAATGAGTGCATTACACACTCATTTTACTGTTATATTCTCATATTTGATCAAGTAATAGGTTCAAAAATGAATATGTGATATTTTCAATTTTGAGTACGTACTCGTTGCCAAAGATGAGAATGGGCTATTCTCAGATTTGAGTATGTTTGCATCGGAGCTATTTTTGAGTATGTGACGTATTCAAAAGTGAGTATTTTTTACTCAGTTCTGAATACCGGTTTTTCGCAGTGTAAGACTTTTCAAAGGGGCATGTGGATCTGGGTTTTTTTTTTATCTGTGGATGATAATGCTGAACCACATCATGCAAACCTCGTTGTTTGATTCCCGAAAAAGTGAAACAATTGACAGAGAATACAGTAGCCAGTAAAATCTAATTCCTTTGAAACAGACAGAGTATTTATTGGAAAAGTAGTCGCAAAGAAACATATCGACCTGTCCTCAAGATATAAATGACATGAAAAAGGGAACTTAATCTTTTAAACGCCTCACTATAAAAAACAGCACAAACTGTACATTGATTAAAAATTTAGATTAAAATTTAAATATAAGAAGGATGGGAAAAAATTCCTTAAAACAATTTTTTATTTGAATTATAGCATGCTACATAAATGAAATATGGCCGTTTAACACTTATAGTTTTTTATATGATTTTTAAAAAAATTTCATTACTGAAATTTATGTTCAAAATTTGTTTTGTGTACATAATTTATGAGAAGTAGTAATTAAACTTTTAAACATTACTCACAGAAATACCTCAGATTCCACCAAAAATTAAGCTTCCCTACCCATTCAAAAAAAAATTAAATAAGAATTTATGCATTCAAAAAATTGTACAATTAGTTATTGGCATTACACTCCAACGGGAAAAGTAGTAATAGGATAAATGATATGACAGTCTTAATATTAAAATTTTTCACAGAAAGGTAATTATATAGAGGAAAAACTAAAGATATATAAACATACTAAAATTCTTTAAATTAAGAAATAAAGTCAAAAAAATATTGATTTGGATTTTTATGTTTTGAGATTTTTCTCCTACTGTCTTTGATATTTAAGAAAGCATTTCTCATTCTATCTTTTCTCGCACTCGAAACACTTCTTTTTAGTATTCTTCTGACGTACAACACAACGTCCTTGTGTTATAGGCTCTAGATAATGTGCATCCGATTGTCCAAGTATAAAAGATTTATAACTTTTTGGGCGATGTCCAGAAACAGAATGGTCTTTGTTTCATGCTAAGCAATTCTCAGAAATTGAGATATGATTGTGCTGCTTCCGTCCCTTTGTTAAAAATCAGTGATAATAGATTAGAGGGCAGGCTATGCTCTCTACTTGTACCTCTCCAATGGCTGAGCCTTTCAATAAATATGGCTGAGAAATGTCTATTTTCTTTTTGTGCTCGACAAAACTTTTTGGTTTTTTGTGACAATCTGATTTGTTGAATAATTGTATGCTACATTTATTTTAAAAAAAACAACTGCTGAGTATCTGCAGCTAAATCTTTGTAGACACATCAAGTCCCCAAGTTTGAGAGCCATTTCATTGATGGCATCATCTAGTGGCGGCTCCCGCTACCAAATTTATTCAAGCTCTGATCGGAAGCTAAATATTGGCGTGATTTAATTTTGTAGAGATTGTCAGGGGGGGGGGGCAAACTGATAACCAAGGAATCATTTTCCTGCGCATGTAATCACATGACATGCGTCCTACGATTTACGCTTCCAGACTCTAGTCGGGATCAAACCCGCTGGTGTCTCCAAATAACGTTGAGGTGTTTCTATAACTGTCCCGAATTCTGAAAAACCTCCTAAATCACCTGATCTAAGCCTAGTGGAGCATATTTGCATATTTCTCATGAGAATTTGATTTTTTAAAAAAAGAAGACATGACATATGAAAAACAAAATGTGGAGTAAAAACAATAATAACAGAAGAGTAGAGGAGCATCAATGTAGAAATTACAAAAAGCCGATGAAATCTATACCAGGACGTCTAAAAGCTATTGTGGAAGCTAAGTATTAAATTGAGAAAAGAATACACTATTTAAAGGTATATTGAGATTTTTTTAAGTGTACGAGGATTTTTGTGGTGAAATTTTTTAGTAGTTTTTTTATTATTTTTTTAAAAATAATAGTTATATTATGTTTTAAAAATTTGTTATGTTCAATGGCGTAGCGAGGTATCCAAATGCCCCGGTTCAAAATAAAATGAGGGCCCTATCTTGGCTGGATTTTATCAAGTAAAAAATAAAAATATATAAATATTCTAAATATACAAAGCTACGATTGTTATTTTCTGTCCTCTTTCTTGATGTTGTTTGCACTTAAACGCCCCACTGGGTTTCTTTTTTCTATCCACAATTTTAGTTTTATAATTTATCCAATACAATTCATACTGCTCGAGTATTTACTGACGTTAAAAGGAAGCAGAAATTTAATGCTAAGCTACGAAACGTCGTTGAGGAATCCCTGGCTGTTTATTTATTTATTCAGGAGGATCAAATTCATTCACCAGAGGGCTTAAAGTCACAAAGGGTCCACCGAGGTAGACAGGAAATGATACAAAATATATGCATGAACAAGAAAATACAATACAATATTATCATAATTTTTTAAAAATAACACATCTGTAAAAGAGTGAAGGAGGGGGGGGGAATTATATCAATGTATTGCAGATACAAGAAGATTGTGAAATACTGAAAAAGGAAATTAAACTTATTATGAATAATATTGTTATTAAAAATAGAATGCAACTAGGGAGGAATTGCTTCTTGTGTAGGTTTTTTAAGATGTAATAATACGTATGGTAAGATTTTTCATGGAACTTAAAGTTTATTTTCAAGTAGCAGTTTATAGAGAAAAATGAAAATATTGAAAATAACAAATTTTTTTCATTAAGTAAAGTTGGCAACACAGAACAAACAACGAAAAGAATTTGGAGGAATTCCCTACAAATTCGAAACTACTTTCAAGTAAATTGCGATGATTATAGTCAAGTTGCAACCTTTTACATTTATGTCTTAAATCTGGGACAAATTATAGCAAATTCGGCTTACTTGGTGATCAGGGTACTAAAGCCCTCCTGAGCTAGAAGGGCCCCGATACCCGGCACCGCCTAGCCCATTGGTAGCTACGCCATTGGTTATGTTATTCCATTAAGAACAAGTTGCACATTTCAAAAAAATTACAAAACTGACATATTAATTTTTATTAGTTGAAAACATTTAATTTTATAGAAAATTGCCAGTGTACGAACACTTTTGTGGTCCACTGTATTTTATTAGAGTTTTTGTTTTCTGTGGTTTTCTATCAAACAGAATCTTAAAATTTTACTTTCTATTTATAAATTATGATAAAACGTACCATTCTTCATACATTCATAAAATTATCGTTCTCAGTTTTTAAGAAATCAGTAACTTTATGCATCTAAAGATAATTTTTATAACGAACTAATCAATTTCGAGCTCTAATCTTATTTTTTCTAATAGATGGCAGCACGAACTGAATAAGCTCCACTTCATCGTATTGTAACTGAAAAGATTCTGCTTGCTTTCTACCCTGTTTAGTTCCACTCGAATGGAAGTTTCGTTTCTTACAAATTCTATCTATTTTATTTTTTAAATATTTTGGTCCAAGATATTTAAAAAGTAAAATAGACAAAACATATGAATATTTAAAAAAAATTTTTAAAAAATAGTTCCTTCAGATATAATATTGATTGGATACCACACATGATCTGAAAAATTACTCCGAACTGTTGCATTGCGTTAGGATAAAAAATACTTCCATCATTTGTAAGGAATTTTTTTTATTTATCATTAACTATTAACTCGTGATTTTTTTATCACAAATTACGTAAAATGTTGTTACTATTATTATTATTACTCTTTCTATACCAATTTAGTTTATTTTTTTTTTTTTTTTTTTACACTTGCATTTATATTTGGAGGCAAGTAAACCAGTTCAGTTATGTATTAGAATGCTAAATCGGGGCAAATATTTTTTGCTACAACAGCGTTGTTATAAGTATGATAAAAAGAAAGATTTTGATATTATTCTACTTTAAAAAAAAACACATATAAATGTTTTTCAATTTATTTCTGCAAATTACTTCACTATTCTCTGTGTGTATAATTTTTTATATGTAAATGAATTAATAGCTTGAAAACGAAAACAAAAATATCAGTTCATATGAATTATTAATAAGAAAAACATTTCATCAGTTCATATGAATTATTATTAATTTCTGTAACAATTTCTATGATATCTCAGTAAATGTGTACACATGTTGTAGTTTATAACTTTTGTGCTAGTAATTTGAACTCAAATATCTCAACAACTTTATTTCGGTCAAATTTAAAAATTATCAGAAATGTTACATCAATAAATGAGCCATTTTCTTTGAAAGTAGAGTAAGTCCATTTTATATTATTTAGAGATACTTGCCTCTTTCAAAGTAATTATATTTGTAATTTCATAAACTGCGTAAATCAGCGTCTTTCAAACTGTGGGGGTGAGTAAGAGAATGATTATTAACATCGCACTCTCTGTGCAGCTACACGAGGGCTTTCGGCGACGAACCGTCATTTTGAAGCATGCTCAAGTGACGAGGACGACACCTGAGCTGGCACCCCCTCTCCTAACTACCACACCCTACCAGCGGGAGGACGTTTGAGCTCTCAACAGATTTAACGTGCCTCGCTCCTCTACACGGCGGGTCTTTAGTGGTACTGGGCTCGAACTCGGGACAAAGCCAGCCGCGATCCGATACCTTGAACACTCGGCTACCGTGGCCACCTTAAACTGTGGGGGTGCGCCCCCCTAAGGGGCATGATAACTCTACGAGGGAGCGCGAGCATATTGAAAAGTCGAAAACAAGAAATTATTCATTTACTGAAAATAAACAAAATTCATTCTGCATAGTAAAAAAAAATAAAATAAGATTAACATTTATTCTGATATAATACACTTATAAATGTATCATTGCTGTACAATGTATTTGATAACTAATTTAACAATACTAAGTTAAAAACAAATTTAATAATTACCAGTGACTCCATGGGCTTGTCGTATATAAAATTATACACAAAAATAAACTCTTATCTTGATAATTTGTACGGTTTATAAACAATCCCTTCACTGCCGATTAAAAGTTATGCGATTCGCTCCCAAATGCCTCCGTTTTCCACTTAGAGGAGGATTCTATGTATTGGAGGTGGAGAGGAATAAGTATAAGGGAATCTTCCGAGATATAAATAAATCCTTCGCAAACATGTCAAGATCCTTTTATTGCATTTCAAAGCCTTCGGAATAATTTTATGGATAACAGTTGTAAAGACGCCCCCCTCAGATGCCCTTCTCCTTGATTATCAGTGTAATAAATCACTCTTAGTTTATTAGAAAAACTATTACCTGAACAAATAATGTCCTACCTCTTTCCGATGTTTCTTTGGGCAGAGAGCATATATGGTGTATCCGGTCCTAATATTGCAAAAAAATACGCAGATACTGAATTAACTTTTAATTATAATTATTGTTAAAGAACATATATACATGATATTTACAAATAACCACACGACATCAGAAGAAATGGAGGTGTAAACTTTTTGGGGCGTATCACCAAACCTTTTGACGAAATGTGTTCTAATCAGTTCCTTCTGTACTGGCGAATCTATTCGCCATCGCTGGACATCTTTGGAAACTGGAACGCGAAGCGTTCCTCCGTCCCATATTGATCGTATTGGGCTCTTAGCGTTGTTTTGCCTTAATCGCCTGTGAGAGTCCTGATTGGTGAGTGGACGTGGAAAGTGGGTGGGACCAAACTGGCAGGTTTCAGCGGTCTTGAAGAAAAATCCTAAATCTTGCAGGCAGGCGAAAACTCGTCTGCCATTGAGTACTGGCGAATCTGTGAGGACATTTGTTTTTACCTCTGACGCAACTAGCGTCCTCTGGTGTGCGAATGCGTGATTCATAGTTGGTTAGTTTAACAATCAGCGTGAGTTAGAGGTGTAGGAATAAATGAAGAACTAGAAGTTTCCATGATATTAATATGACTTTATTAAGACCTTAAACTTAAACCTCTAACAGATTAGATAATAATAATATATGGGAGAGAATCTACGGTGGATAAGCACACAATATATATAATACCGAAATAACGTAACCCGGACCACTATCAATAACAAACTCGCCTAAGTTCAATTATATTTCTTTTACAGATCCGAATATTAAATAGTCACTCCTACCTTACTGTTGAATGAAGTAGCGATCAATCTGATTCTAGTTGCAGTTGTGATTCACAGGAGTGCAATGGTATGCACCTTGACCTAAGGGCTCTCTGTCACGGAATTCCTCTGTTGGCTGTCACTACATGATTGAATCATGGACTATCATAACATTCCCCAAATTGCCACCCTACTTACTTTAACTTCTGATATTTAAAAGCTTCCTGATTTGCATCTTTCCTTCACGCTTCACTTCTTGGGTTTGGTTGAAAAAGAGTTGCCATTAATTCTGGCCCCAAAGAACCCAAAGGACATGTTAATGAATAGATGCGTGAGCCCGTCACACAGTGCACAAAAAAGGTTGTACTTTGGTAAAACATTTATATACGTCCGGGGCATTTAATGCACCAGTTGAGCGAGACGTATATATATGCCGTTGGCACTTAAGAAGTCAAAGTCGTTTTGTAGCTTTAGCGTCAAAGTATAGTATTATTAAATTCAATGTATTGTTATTTGTATGTAGTGGGGAGGGCGATGAAAATTATAATTGTGAATATTGGGTCGCAAATATTGAAAGTTTGAGTGAGTGGAGGAATTTTAACGTCGCACCACTGTTCAGCTACACGAGGGCTTTTGGCGAAGGATCACGTCATTTTGAACCATGGTCAAGGACGTGGACGACACCTGAGCTGGCACCCCCTCTCCTAACTACTACACCACACCAACGGGAGGACGTTTCAGCTCTCGACAGATTTAACATGCATCGCTGCCCTACACGGCGGGTCTTTAGCGGCACTAGGCTCGAACTCATGACATGCCTGCCATGATCCGATACCTTGACCACTGGGCTACCGCAGCCCTTTGAAAGTTTGAGGACTGACATAAATTTATATTGACAAAATGATGAAAATTTTGGAAAATTTTTTGGGGAATTGTTCAAGATAGAAAGCTCATAGAGCAGATTGCATTCAATGTTATCATTAACTAACTTTTTTTTTTTTATCAAAAATGGACTTACACACTTTCAAAGAAAACGATTCAAATATTTTCTTGAGCAAGATTTACCATCTTGAATACGTTGTCCAACTAACAGATTTTATTTAGTCATTCGAATAACAAAACAGCTTCACAATTTATCTAAAATCCTACTGCAAAACATACAAGCTACAAAGGTTTGTTTTTACTGTAAATCTGGGTACAGTTTGGCATATTAAATAAATATATTTATAAAAAAAAATGTTTCAGGTGAGATCATGTTAGAGGTCCCGTTCGATATCCAAGGCACTGGACATCTGGCATTTATCCCTGAATGACGCACCGTGAATAAAGAACTCTATGAATTTGCGTCGTCCGAAAGAAGTGATCAAAATTGTGGGCTGAGCAGTCATGAGTGCTTTTTCATGACAACGCTACTGCACATCGATCCCTCTTCGTCACTGACTTTCTTGCGAAAACGAAAACAACTGTTTTGCCACATCCTTCTTATTCCCTTGATATCACCCCTTGTGACTTCATCTTATTTCCTGAACTAGCATGTCACTTATTCGTCGATTTCAATCTGCAGATGAAGTTAAAAGTGTATCACGCGCTGATTTAAAGGACAAGGTTAAAAATGGATTCCAGAAATGTTTCGATGACCTTTACAAGTGATTGCAAAAGTGTGTTGCTGCTCAAGGGTCTTATTACGGAAAAGGGTGTGTTTCAGCAATTTAATTGGTAATATTTTTTAAGTTATAGACTCAGTGCGGGAACTTTTAAATCCTATCTCATATATATTATCCTCCCCTTTCGCTGGATGTTTTGGGATTGTTACCTAAGTCCTAGCATTAAGCTCTCTATTTTATTCAAAGCAATCTTGATTTGAAAACGATAGAACTTAAATTTATGAAACGGTATATTAATCTTTTATGCCCTAGTAACTCCTGCTTGGGAAATGATTGCCGATGTGCCATGGACTGGTAGCGTGATGATGAACGTACATCAAACTGTAGGAATAAAAGAAATTTTTATTTTCTCAATAAAATAAATAATATTGATGCAAAAAGGAAATGTCTCTTTTCACCAAACCGGTATGTTCAGTCTCTCTTTAACGTTGGAGTTCAATCGCTACACATCACTGCTTTGTCCGAAGGTCACTTCCCCAGATTTCTATGAAGTTGTCTGGATAATTTCTACAGCGCCACCGGCGTTCCTTCTCATTTCTTTCCCCGTACTCCAGGAAAATCCGCTTTGGACTTAAATCCGACCTCTGCTGTCCGCTCTCAGGTCTCTCATCTCACCAAAAAATGACCCTTTTAAACTCCAGGGGCGGGTCCACTACATGCCCCCCGTCACTTATCATTGGCAGGGCCACAAAAGTCTGCACACGGTCCTCGGACTCATTAGCATCTAATTCGAGCGGGACTCACAACCGCACTCCCTAGTCCTCCTTGAATATACTGGCGCCAGACTTCTCATCCGACATCTGGTCACTTTGTACATCACACCTCCTTTGTTTCTTAAATCCATTCTCTCGTAGTCTTCCAAGTCGTCAGACTCGTGGGTCATACAGGCTCCATCAATTGTCACCCGGTGGGGGCACTTTTATGCCCATTATGACTTTCAGTCATAGTGTCGTGGTGGACCCGAGGCCAAACAATAGACAATGACCCCAAAGCCACGTGCACTGTCTCCGAGCCATCTGCTCTAAGCTATAAAACTTGACATGAATAGAAGGGTGGGGATTGTGTCAAAGCTCAGTCGTTACACCGTTCTTAACGGATCTCTGTTGAACTATACAAACATGCTTGACAAATTTCAAGTTTGTACTTTTAATAGAGTTCTCTGGAAATCTCGTGATGACTGAGTGAGTAAGCCGCTTTTCTCTTCTGTGTATAATGTTGAATCTTGACTCATCAGGCAGGCTCTCCTGTAACTTGATGTGACTGTGATGCAAACCAATGGCATTCTCTAAAATAAAGCCTTTCCTCATTAAGTTCTCGGTAAATACTGTATACCTAGAAAATGAGATGCTAGAATCAGTGGAGAGCTCATTTGCGAGTTGAGTAGCGGCCCCCCCCCTTCCCTATCCTACTGCACCTTGCAGTCAAAACCAAATAGTTGTTATTTTGGTTTGAGGTCAAGGGACGTACGTCTTAAGACTTCCTTAGGCCCAGGTCCCCTACTCAAAAGTAGGTCCTGTGCCCCTACACTTACATAGGCCCCACCTATGACCCTTAAAAAGAGACAGTACATAGCATATGTTGTCGCCGTGTAGAGCAGCGATACACGTTAAATCTGTCGAGAGCAGAAACGTCCTCCCGTTGGTGTGGTGTGATAGTTAGGAGGGGGTGCCATCTCAGGTGTCATCCCCGTCATTTGACCATGGTTCGAAAATGTGGACCGTTGCCAAAAGCCTTCGTGTAGCAAAACAGTGTGACGTTAATATTCCCTCACTCGCCATTGTAAGATGTGGAAGTTAAACTTTCCATACAACTTTAAAGAAAATAATCAAGTAGTTTTGACAGTGAAAGCTCTCGAGGCATTCGATATACATATTTCTCTTTATTTTGTGCAAATTAAGAAAATAGATAAAACAAGTGCTTTAAATACCACTCTTTGCGCGATTTTAGATTTGCCTGTTTCTACAGAATGTTTGTGAAACTTTTGCAAATAATCGCACAAAGACAACGACTGGATGGAGGGCATTTGAGTGATCGGGGACTATTTCCCAGAGGAAATGGTACAACGTGTCCCAAAATGTGGTACAACTTGTTAGACTTTTTTAGAATATATTTTTTTCCCAGGTGAAGCAAGAATTTTTTTTATTGTTAATATTTACTAATAACTTGTTATATGACTGTAAATAATATAAAAAAATATAAAAAATTAATTTTAAACAAATTTTTTTACACATTAGTTATTCTTTCACAATGCAGTCATTTTGACTGCTTTTGGGCAATATGGGTTTATATTTAATTTCAGTCTTTCTAGTGTTAAGATCAAGTCTGGTTAGAGTCACTAACTTTCAAGTATGAAACCCTCAGAGTTGTGTGTGTGTGGATAGTCACAGATTTTAGAGATCAGGTATGATGATACCTTAATAATTACCAACCCATACGATAATATTAGAAGTTTGATTATTAAACTGATGATGTGGGACAGCGGTAGCCAGTGGTCAACGTATCGGATCTCTGCTGACATGTCATGAGTTCAAGCCTTGTGCTACTAAAAACCCGCCGTGTAGGGGAGCGATCCACGTTAAATCTCTCGAGAGCTCAAACATCATCCCGTTGGTGTGGTGTGGTAGTTGGAGAGGGGGTGCCAGCTCAAGTGTCGTTCTCGTCTCTTGACCATGGTTCAAAATTACGAAAGCCTTCGTGTAGCTGAACAGTGCGACGTTAATATTCACTCTCATTATTCTGATGAAACACAAGAAAGTATGCATACACTTTGATTTTTTAGTTGTAATCACAAATCTTTGAATTAACAAAAAAAAATCTGTTTCGTCTTCTGCATTATTTTTTGTTTATTTACTTATTTGTGTTTGTGTAAATTCAAGTATTTAATTGACTCGTTGTGGTATATGTATTTCACAGAAAAATTTTTGTAAAATCATATCAATAAAAACGTTCAGAAAGTGTTCAGTAAACATAAATCAAACATCTATATTTAATATTTTGACAAAACCGAACGGGTTACTATCGTGTTTTACACTTTTTCTGAATAAATATAGAGAAATCACAATTGCATAATCATTCATTTTCAAATAATTTGCGAATCATAAACTTAACACAAAAAGAAAAAAATCTTATTTTTAAATATGTCTTATCCGGATTACACTGTAAAAGGGGTTCACAAATTATTCATATTATGAGATATATGCATACCGACACAAATTATACACAAGCGCTTATTACAAAGCACTAACCGAAAGAAAAGGCTTTCTTAGAAAATAAACGTCTATATGTCTTACGAAATTGCCACTATTTACAAATAGGAGATGTGCGAACACATTTCAGATGACAAAGATCAGGGGGGTGGGGATCAATGACCCCAAGGAATGCAGCTGTGAATTTCTAGTTGATGCAATTCCAAAATTTATGCACACAACATGAAAAAACTAATTTGAAAAATAAAATCATAAAAAACTTCATTCCCTGCAAAAATGATTGCATACATTTTTCTGGCGAGTTACCAAATACTCTTAATTCATTATGAAAAATCATGATCTCGAAAAAATAAATAAATAAAAAATGGAGTAAATGTTAAAAATAACAATTTTTTGCAGGAGAAATATATTTATTTCAAAATCCCTTGCTAAAGCATTCAATCCATTCAGTGTCCTCCAATTTTTACACCATTTCTAAAAATAAGTATTTCAAAATTACACGCATTAAATAAATTACGTTCATAATTAAAAAATATATAAAATAACGTATAAGAAATGAAAATGCGATATTAGGTACTAAATTTGTTTCTGTAAATTCTCTCTACTTTCTGATTAAAGATCATATAATACTTGCATTTTCAACCGGCTATAATTTTAGAATTGATATTTTTTATGACATTCGCGATACAGCTTATTAAATGCAAAGAGGAAAAAATTCTTTAAAAAAAAGTACATAAATGTGCAAAATATTAGTTACTTAAGGAAGGAAAGAAAAACCGAGTTCGAGCCCATTACCACTAAAGACCCGCCGTGTAGGGGCGCGATGCACGTTAAATCTGTCGAGAGCTCAAACATCCTTCCGTTGGTTTGGTGTGGTAATTAGGAGAGGGGGTGCCAGCTCAGGTGTCGTCCTCGTCACTTGACCATGGTTCAAAACTACGAGGTCCGTCGCCAAAAGCCTGAATATAAAAATACTTGTCTCTGAAGCTTCGAGGAAATAATCGGGATGGTAAAACCGTATTCAAGACTACTTATTCAAATATTAAATGAATGGGATTTGTTTCTCTCTCTCTTGTTTGGCACCATCAGATATTTTAGTGTGAAGGATGATCAAATTTTTCTAGTACAGCACGTATAATTAAATGTCATTACGTACAATCGTCTAAAAAAGAATACTCTTTTAAAACTCTCAACGTGGCAAGATCAAATGGGTTCGGTTTTAATGGCTTGTTGCTGTGTTGCTTCTGATGGTATTAGATCGAGGCCCATATGAGATTCTGTATGGCAAGGCACTAATTTTACGTTTGTCGTTACCGCAGCTTTGAGCACAATACAAGTGACAGTACGATTTAGCTGGGTCCTCCCTCCCCTCCCCCAATTTTATCGAAGATCACCCGGGGGGGGGGGGAGTCACGGAAAAAGACGTCTCAACACGTTTTGAGGCCCTGGGCCTAGAGAAATCAAGATTTTGGGGGGCCCTGGGCTCCTATGCAAAAGTAGGCTCTACCTGTGATCTTTAAGTCGACAGTATGTTGCTTGCATTGTCAAATACTCGGACAAACAATAATTTGAAACGAATAAATGTGCACGACTCCTCATTAACCGACTCAACCGATGACCATATGAGTTGAGTGATTGTTTATGGTATTAGGCTTATGTGCCTATAGACATGGACAATGGTCATCAGTGCCGGTTTATCCATTTCACGCTTGCGGCAGGCGCGCAAGGTCCCGGAGGGATCCAGAAGGACCCGCATTAGCTGAACATAACCAGAATTTCTGGTTGTAAATTTCGATCCTCCAGTGCCAAGGGGGCCTGTAGATCTTCGGCGCCCAGGGCGCCTCTCAATTCTCTCTTTATTTGAATGTTGTTGTTTTTTATGATTTTATTATGCATATTTGGTAGTAAGAAAATTATCTTTTTTCAAAATAAATGCTTTTATCGGTTCTGGTACTTAAAATAAATAAACTTTCTCTTTCACACTACATCATTTGGACAAATTTTCAAAATTTGTCTGTGGTTAGTTATTAATTATAACGCTATAATTTTAATTGAATAGGCAGATATTGCATTTTTAAGTATAAAAATAATTAAAACTATTGTACTGTATTTTTTGGAATGAGTGAATATTGACGTCGCACTGTTCAGCTACACGAGGGCTTTTGGCAACGGACCACGTAATTTTGAACCATGGTCAAGTGACGTGGACGACACCTAAGCTGGAACCCCCTTCTCCTAACTACCACACCACACGAACTTAGAAGGAATATCCTACCAATACTTAGCAGGAATATTCTTTGAAATCCACTCTTCCAAGATATATGGCAGCACGGGTTCTATGATGAGTATTTTAGCGGGGAAGGCGAATAGTTTTGTAGCAGATATTGCGTTTTCAGCTGACGGCGTTTTCAGCGCATTGCAAGATTATTATTTTTGTCCCGAATACGTAGTTTATGTCAAAATTTAAGTGTCTTATGTTTTTGTATGTTAATGAAGACCTTAGAAAAGGATTTGACTATTTATTTTAAGTGAACGGTGAATATAATTAATTTTACAGTGGGGAATATCTTTAATTAATTTATTAGCTCTAACTGATTAAATTTCAAAAAGTGGAGTATTTTGTTTATGTATATTCCTTAATTTTCAATGTAGTGATCCAAAAAAAATAATTGTAAGAAAAAACTGCCGTAAATCATTATGCGGTATATAAAGTATTAACGTGCATCCCTCCCCTACACGGCGGGTCTTACAAAGCTCTAATAAAGCTCGAGCTATGAAAGTAGCTAGACATTTGCCAACTTGACTCTATCGTTAACATTTCGCTATGTTTTTCATTGAATCGCCATTATAATTTAAGAAACGGCGTTGCTTGCGAATGTTACAATGTTAACATAAAATAAATACAACATAAAGTAATATTAAAGTATTACACTTTCAGATATATATAAATTATTTACACTATTTTAAGCATTCATTACACAAAACTTTTAACAATGTGTTACTTTTGCTGAGCAGAGATCAGCTTAGGGAAGAATTTTCAAAAATCGACCCTCAAGAGTGTTACGGGGAGTTATAAATTTAAAAAAATCCTTTTTATCTGCTATTAGATCTATATACTTAAAATGTAACAAAGGTGTTTTTTTTTTTCTTTCTTTTTTTGTTCAGCTGAGATATGCAAAAAGCTTCTTTTGTTTAATTTGCAATTAACGTAAAATTAACTCATTATAAAAACTCCTTTATCCTTCAATCTGTGTTGTTTAATTTTTTAGTTCACCCGTGCGAAGAACGGGTATACCAGCTCTAGTTTATCTTATAATTTAGTCTTTGCAATCAAGAATATTTAACAGAAGATAATTTCAAATTAAAATGTATATCAACATACTCATGAATTGGATTAATATTAAGCCTTTTTTTAAAGAAAAAAAATGTATGGTTGTTAGTATTTGTTTATGTATCTTGATTGAAAATAAAATTATCCGTAATTTTGTGATTTCTAATCCCTCTGGTCTAGACCCGGCCATATTCGTGACACTCTTCATTGAAATATGGGCGAAAAAATAGATTCTAATTGATTAAAAAAAATCCGGAGCATTCAAGGACAAGAGCCTAATTTGGCTCCTGTATACTTCATAACTTTGAAACAGGATTAGAAGATGAGGAGTATTCCTGAGTAGACACGAATCTTTCCACATCCAGTTAATGCCCAGACAGATTGAATGGGAATCAGTACTCAACCTTTTTTACTGCTGGGCGGCATACATATGTTAGGTATTTCACGCGGGCCGCGAGGAAAAATGGGGAGGAGGCAGAAATGCTTTATATATATAAGCCCAAGATAACATTGGAAATTTAAAATGTAGAAAATTGATCAAAATATTATAATTCTTGTTTTGCTTTTTTTCAATTATTATTTTTCAAATTTTTTAATTTTATCACTAACACTAACAGAAGCATTTAAGAAACACTCTACAATTTCTGCATCAGTATAAGCGGTTTCATATGATTACCAATAACATAAACTTCATAGGATGTGTCAATTACCGCTGAAAAAACACTTTGTCGCTGTTGCAGAGATTATTTAAAAAAGCCTATTTATCACCTCTTGCAAGAGATCTTCGAGGGAAAATATCATTGAATGATTCCTGTTTATTGGTATTTTTCAAATACAGCACTTTCGCGACAAATAAACAATTACTGATTCATGCTTGTTTTTCACTACAAAATAGTCAACCTCCCAATCATCTTGAAACGATATATTTTCTTCGAATATTTTTCACTTGCAAGATATGAAAGAATATTAAAAATTAGCTCCACACCCATAAAATTGTCGCTGTCTGTTATTACTAACCGTGACCGTTCCAAATAGAAAAAGAATATCAATTCGTACACGTACGACACCGACAGAAAAAAGCAAAATTGATATTTTTGATTTGTTGACAAAGAATTTCCCACCAAATGTTCTTAAATAAGTGACTTTCTCAGAGCATGTCCGGGCCACTTAAAAAAACTCGGTGTTCCGCAGGTTGAGTATCGCTGCTCTAACTAGATCACTTTTTCCCTATTTAAATGTGTCGCGATCAATTTATCATAGGGGTAGGAGAAAGGTGCTTTTTTTATTATGCAGTTTATTCAGTATCTGATCTAAAGATTAGCTTCGTAATTGAAATATTGGCCACCCCTACTCTATTCCATGGGTTTTCAAATGAAATAATTCGTAAAAGTGTCTCGACTGAAACATCATATAATTCATCAAACCACTTAACTATCGTGGTTACTTCTCCAATTAATTGAAGTGTACGTTCCGATATTCCCGTTTTCCTTTTAATAAGCAGCAAGTGCATTTTCCTTTACACAGGAGCGGTCTCGTGGGACACAGAGTCACCCCAAATCTTTAATTCTGGGGAACCTGTTTGTTACGAATGACCTTGTCAGTATTCTCCTATATGAAGCCCACGGCTTCAAAATACGAGGTACCTTACCAAAAAACGGTATTACCCTCTCATCATAATTAATAAGAAAAAAGAGAATAATTAATTGAAAGTTCCATAAAATTTAAAAGATGCTATCAAAATTATTAACAACAGCTCAGAGCCGTTCTAAAAGAAAGCTTCTCACCTGTAGCTGAGGACATACTACCGGTGTGAGAGAGCAAGAAACAATTTAATTGGCAAGTATGGAACATATTTAATGAGGCACCTTCCCGGAGGGAGGTGGCAGAAATCTGTGCTCTTCTCTAATTCGTCCTTTCTTTATGCGGAACGAAATCAGAAAGTAGACACAGAATTTGGAAGATAAAAAGATAAAATGGAGAATAAAAGCAATTAATGCCGTGTTGCTCGTGGTACATGATGTTAAAATAAAGGGGAAGGATAAACACTGCTGAATCGTGTAGTGATGACAGGAGAGAGTGTCGCTGAACAGCGAACGAAAAGAGAAGGCGTTGACACAGAAAGTGTCCATAATGTGATGCCATCTGCTGGGAGATGAGCAAAATAAAAGATGATCCACAAAAGATGTGGAAAAAGGAGAATAATTGACATGGAATTAAACTACCACGCAAGACCGATACAGAAGAATGTGGGTTTAAGTCGAAGTAATTTAATGGAGGTGAAATCTTGCACAAAATGACGAAAGCTAAAATTAGGGTTTATTTTTATTTATTTATTATTATTTTTTTAAATAAATAAATAAGAAAATAAAAATTTTGAAAAGAGTTTCCAAAGACTATATTCAGGATCTCCGAAGTCTTTTAAGGACTGGGAAATGCTGATATATGTGGTGAAGAGCAGCTCTAGGTCTTTTTGCAGAGCTTGGGAGTGAGTTATCATAGGCAGGGATGACTCGGATAGATTGGTTAGGAATTTGAGGTAATCTGTCAAAAAACTTTGTAGACTGATTTTTAATGAAATCAAGAATTGGATCAATTTTGAGATCTTTGTGCAAGATTTCGTTTCTGACAAACCAGGGAGCATTAGTAATTTTTCTAAGGTGTTTATTTTGAAAAACGTGCAATTTTTTTTCAAGTGAGTTACTCCAGCAGAAGCCCAGATGGAGGATGCATATAACAAAATTGGTCGGAGAAATAATTTATAGAGCAAAACCTTGTGTCTGATTGGGAGCTTACTCTTTCGAGAAATTAAGCAATTGAGCGTTTGGCTCATTCCTGCCGCTTTTTGAAGTGCAGCACGGATGTGAGGGGAGAAGTTCAATTTTGCGTCGAGAATGAACCCTAGGTACTTAAATTCAGTGACCCAGGGGACGGGTTGGTCAAAAATGTTGATATTGGGTAAGTTTCCTATACACCTTTGTTTCGTAAAGAGGAGGCTTGCGCTTTTTGATGCATTAACTTTTTTTCCAAGCAACGAGCCAGAGCTGAAGCCTTGTGATGTAATTTTGTAATCTTTCAATAATTTTGAGATTACAAGTGTGTTGACTAATGATAGCAGTGTCATCCGCATACATAGCTAAATGGACATTGTCAGCCTTCGGAATGTCGTTAATATATAGGTTAAAAAGTCTTGGTCCTAGCAAACTTCCTTGAGGAATTCCACTTTTTACCGGACGAGGGCTGGAGAGGCAGTTTTCGCGAATCTAACTCTAAACTCTCTCGAGTTTAGGTACGAGTAAATAATTTTTAGGATTTGGTCCGAAAATCCAAGTCTCATCATCTTGGATATTAAGCCATCATGCCAAATTTTGTCAAAGGCTTTGGCTATGTCCACAAATAGCATACCCATGGTCTGATGGTTTTGGAAGCCTGCGTAAACCAATTCAGTGACCCTGAGTAACTGGGTTACTGTAGAGCACTTAGTTACAAAGCCATGCTGTTCTGGAATAATAATATTCCTGGCTAAGCAGTGTTGGTTCAGGCGGTTCAAAATCACGAATTCGTATGCTTTACTCAAACTACTGAGTAGTGAGATTGGACGATAATTTTGAGGATTAGAATCATCAGAATTGGGTTTAAGAATGGGGATTACCACGGCCATCCTCCAACTTTTAGGGAAGTAGCAATTTTCCAAAAGCATGTTGAACAGCAAAGCAATGAAAATGATAAATTTAGTGGGAAGATTTTTAAGGATACGATTTGTGATGAGATCAGAACCAGGAGATTTGTTTGGTTTGAGATTTTTAATGAATTCCTGTATTTCAGAGGTGTGACATCTCTCGCGTTCTTCTTCTAACATAACTCCTACGTTCTTTGACGGCCACGATTAATGGCAAAACTTTTCCAACCCAATACCAAGAAAAGAAACAAAGCAACAATGCAAATAAGATATACTTTAAAAAGATAGAAAGTTTAGTGAGAAGTATGGCAATCTTAGAGAAAGCTTAGTGCGGAACAGTTTGGAACAAGTGTTTAGACGGCCTACTCA
>BMAV01006558.1:59032-80021 GCA_019973955.1 Trichonephila inaurata madagascariensis | reverse complement strand
AGGTGGAGGTGGGGATTGAGTGGGGTTAGAAGTTTGGGAGGTGGTAGAAGGCAAGGAAGGGTTTTTCTAACCGATTTTCTTTGCGGTATGTCTTTTGTCTGGGGTTTGAAACCCATCATCATCAATTAGTCTCTTTCTGTCAGATTTCAGTCTTAAATTTTTTAAAGTTCTCTTGCTGGGAGAGTTCAGTGTGGTGTCAGTTGGAACAGTCTCTTTTGGTGTAGAGTCCACAGGAGTTAGATGGGCGCGTTGCTCTTCCACTTTCTTGATGAGGGCGTCCAGGGCCTCGATAGATGTGGGGAGCCGGAACAGCGGTAGGTTCATACTTTCCTTGGCGGCAAGGGCGGTGTGAATGTTTCCCAATTCTTCACTAGTGGCGGCATACTCGTCGCTAGTTGCTGGTACAATAGACAGTTTCCTTGCCCAGATGGCGTAAGGAAACTGTCCTATATGAAGGTTTTCACGGAATCTAAAATGTATTTGTCGCATACCCTCTTTTTTGGGAATGGCAACTGGCCATGGTAGCCTAGGGGTCAAGATATAGGATCGGGGCGGGCTTGTCTCATAAGTTTAAGCCCAGTACCACTAAAGACCCGCCGTGCAGGGGAGCGGTGCGCGTTAAATCTGTCGAGAACTCAAACACGGTGAGAAGCAGTTGTTAGGAGAGAGGGAGGCCAGCTCAGGCGTCAAAATCGTCACTTGACCATGGTTCAAAATGACAAGGTCCGTCGCGAAAAGCCCTCGTATAACTGAACAGTGCAACGTTAATATTCACTCACTCACTTGGCAATGGAAAACGTTCTTTTTACAATTTTAAAGTATTTGGGTCGACTGATTTTGTTCCAAAATATTTCCTATGAACAGGCTACACTTTCCCCCTGTGAACGACATTTGTTTGATTGCTCTGTTGTACAACTCATTATGGTTTTTAAATATAAATGAACAGAATATAAAAAAGAAATGGTCATCTCTGTGCGATCTCTATTAGATGAAGTTGAAACTTCGGAAAAAGAAATGGATCAATCAAGAGAAAACCTGATCAAATAATGGAGATTAATCATGATATTGAAAGTAAATTTGTGAAAAAAGATGAGCATGAAGCGTTTGAGTCGAAAGAAAGATTTTCAAATACTACCTTACGCACTCCATCAAAAAGGATACGAAGCCACAAGTGAACCACAAGACACATTGCGCCATGTCAAAAAGGCACAAGCAAGAAAAAGTTCAACATGCCATTTGTCTATCATCTAAGGACAATGAGACTACAATAATTTGAACAAAATATGACAGTTTTGCCATCAAGTATCATTCCTGTAATATTAGCGAAAAGCATTCCTGTAATATTAGTTTGATATCACGGGGCAAGGCGTCAAGCGCTGCTCTGCTAGGCGCGATAAAGGAATCACGCCAAGCAGCGCTTGTCGCTGGAATTGAATCCAAGATGGCGGACTAGCGGTATCAAAATCGTCAGGAAGATAACTTTAAAAAATTGTTTTGAAATATATTTCAAAAGAAGAATATAGGAAGAGATTGAGAATAACCAAGATCAATCAATAAACAATGAATAACAATATAATATTAAAAAATGTTACATGTACTAATAATATTTTGCAGAGTATATATATAATAATAATCTTATAATATAATTTAATAGAAACTATATATAATAGTCATATAATATGATTTAATAATAATTATTATATATAATAATCATATAATTTAATTTAATAGTAATTATAAAAAAAAGAATAATCATCGTATTGTAATATATAAATTATACATGAGAATATTCATATAACGTAATAATTATAAATAAGTAACATATAATATGTAATAATATTTATATATAAATACATATGATTAAAAAATAGTTATTATAAATAACGAATATTATATGATTATTGCATACAATAATAATTGTATTCTTATGTTATTATTAATAAAATAATTACATAATGTATATTGAAATTAATAATGAATATCAATTAAAAAGTACTGAAAACTTGCAATCTTCCAAAAACTGCAAAAATATAAAGGCAACCCTATTGTCATGTTATCTCCCATCTTGGCGAACATGCCCCGTGATATCAAACTAGTTCCTACTAAAATTATGTAAGCATACTTTCTCTTAATTAAATTATTCACTGGGATTCATCATGTACAATAAAATAATTTTAAAACAAGGATTGGCGTGACTCAGTTACCTCGCGCGACCACCCATTCACTTTACTATGAAGGGCGTGACTGCTCCCAAGTGAAAAGGGGGGGGGGAGGTAATTTGCCCGAGAATGACCATTAAATCAACCAGTGAGAATCAGTTATGCACAGATGCTTAAAACAGATAGGCATCACTGAATTTCTTCCACAATCGACTTACGTAAACAAACTGAATTCCCATCTCTATTTCTCATTAAATAAACTAGGAAAATATCTGTCTTTTAAGCCAATTCTTTTCAAAACAGTTGAGCTAGTGTCAAATTCAAAACAAACGAGCTTCTCCCCTCTATTTTTCCACGGGTGAACTGCGATGAGACTGTGGCGTGGGTACAGTGGACGTGGTGAGAGCGGACTCAACATTTCGTGGACTGAGCGGACACTTCGAAATTCATCGCGGTTTGAGCGGACACATTTTTTCCCCATCTTAGAACAGATTCGATTTTCGAATTACAAGAATAAATACATTTTTGCCAATCAAATTTAATTATTTATATTACCCTTCCAAACGGTCTGCACGTAAAATCCCGTCATTCCAGAGATTCTTTTTCTGCCTTCAAGCAAGATTCCCAAAAGCGGCCGAGACACATTCTTAAAAATACGGCTCAACCGCTTTTGACAACCCAAACGACGGCAAAAAAATACGTGCAGTGCATTTTCGAAGCATCTCCAGAATGGCAAGACTTTAAGTGCAGACCGCTTAGAGGGTTAAACTGTTAAGATATTATAGTGTGAATACATTTTAAACATAGCGAAATGTAATAAAAATAAAAACTTCCAAAGAAATATTTAAAAATCCATAGTAAGTAGCAGTATAATGAAGGGTATGAACAAATTTCAGGGGGTTTTGTATTTTAGTCAAATAAATATTATAATAGGTGCAATCACCATAAAATTAATTAGTTTCATTAATGTAAGTAAAGATAAATACTAGAAGTAAAATATATAAAATAGATACAAGTAAATAAAAGAAAATTAAATACAAGTAAATAAAAGAAAAATAAATACAATTAAATAAAAGAAAAATAAATACAAATAAATAAAAGAAAATAAATACAAGTAAATAAATACTAACATTTTTTTTATCATAAAGGCGTAAATGTCCTTTATCATTGGATTTAGTCCAACCTAAATTACAAAAAGATTTTAGACATTTTTCTGCATTGTTTGATGTTTCGAATTCTTTTAGGATGTTTTCAATTCTTTCATCCAATTTTACATACATTTTTTTTTTCCTCTTTTCTCCAATGGTAAATGATATTTAAGCCTTAATGATAAAGATTTTATATATAGTTAGTATTTATTTACTTGCATTTTTATTTTTATTTTATTTGTATCTTGTTTTTTACTTCTAGTATTTTTATTTTTACTAACATTAGTGAAAATAATTAATTTTATGGCAATTGTACCTCTCTCTCTCTGTTCTAATATTTATTCGACTCTAAAATACAGTTTTCCAGAAAATTCCTGAAATTCGTTCATACCCTTCATTCTATTGTTACTTACTATTAATTTTTAAATATTTCTCAGAAAGTTTTAATTTTTATTACATTTCGCTATGTTTAAAATGTATTCGCACTGTAATATCTTGAAAATTTAATATAAATAATTAAATTGGATTGGCAAAAATGTATTTATCCTTATAATTCGATAATCCAATCTGTTCTAAGTTGCAGGGGGGGGAATGTGTCCGCTCTAATCACGATGAGTTTCAAAGTTTCCGCTCTGACCACGAAATGTTATGTGTCCGCTCTAACCAAGTCCGGGGGTATAGGTATCGGATCGTGGCTGACTTTGTCACGAGTTCGAGCCCAGTACCACTAAAGGCCCGCCGTGTAGGGCAGCGATGCACGCTAAATATGTCGAGAGCTGAAACGTCCTTCCGTTGGTGGGGTGTGGTAGTTAGGAGAAGTAAGTGCCAGCTCAGGTGTCGCCCACGTCCCTTGACCATCCCAAAGCCCTCGTGTAGCTGACGTTACTATTCACTCACCACGCAACCGATGAGACGTTAAACTATTTTTTCCTATAAAATCAAAGGAATGACTCAAAACTCTATAATTCTGTTAAATTTACAAAATTTTTAAATAGACTTCCCTTTCTTAAATTTAGGAAATAATTTATGGCTGAGGTAAAAAGGTGTCTATTTTTAAAAAAAATTGCTATAAAATAAAGGGAATGTTTAAAATTTTCTGAACGATCTCGATAAAGAATTAAAGAAATGTAAATATTTTAAGCGAAAAAAATCGAGAGAAAATCTTAAGATTCTAAATTCAATTTATTGTTTTTTATTTGAAAACAGTTTTATAAAACAATGGGCATGAACAAGCGGCAGATCGAAGCATGTGTTTTAGCGCTTTTTGAGGAGAAATATTTTTATTCCATGATTAAAAAGCTTTCGTGGGGTAAAAGAAAGCAACATCATTAAATGGAAATGAAAACAATCATCCATCTCTACTTCTACATGGAAAGAAGACTCCAAATGAATATTGTACGCATTGTTTCTCGAGTTCCTATAGAAAATTCAATGATAACAAGAGAAAATCTGATGAAGCAAAAATCCATTGCAAAAGCATCTGTAGAAACAAATTAGATTAAATACCAAGATGTATAGAGTAATAAAGTAAAAAATGATGATATTCGTCTTTCACAAGAGACATTTAGCTCAACGCAAGACATTTTGTTTCGTTCTGTATCAAAAGAATATCGTATATATAAGGAGGATAAATAATGAAATACATCGTTACCTCTGATGAAGCAAGGATTTACCTAAATGATTACAAATAAAAAGAGTCTTCAGTGGCGTAATGGAGAATGTTGGCCCCCCCCCCTGCAAGCTCAGTGGACCCCAAGCCTAAATACGTACTTAACGTCAGCCAAGCTTTGGGCCTCCCCGCAATGCGGGGGTGTACGTCACGTCACTGAGGGTCTTTCACGTAACGAAAAAGTAGATGTCTTAGCTTCAGTGCAAGTTTATTCATTGGGCGCCCAGGAGCCCGGGATCCAGAAGGTCCCAGATAAGCTGGACTTAACCGGATCCAAGAAACCTTCCTTGGATCCCCCAGAGCCAAGGGGGCCCGTAGATCCTCTGCGTCCAGGGCTCGAAATGAGTTTAAACCGGCATTGGTCGTCATCACATAATAATACAATCTTGCCACTTTTGCCAGTTGACATGCAATTTGAAATTCCCTGTTTTTTGGAGGATATGTACGGGAGTAATATTTGGCTATTAAGATTATCCAAATCATGATATTAAGACTGAGTTGAGAACGAAACGAGGCCCCCTCCGATAGTGAGGCCCAGCTGACCCATGCCTTAACACCAAGACCGGATCTACGTATGGGTTAAATGGGCTGCAGCCCAGGGGCCCCGGGTTCTAGGAGCCCCCGTACCCCGTTGAAGAAAAAAACAGAAAAAAATGCTTAAAATTGAAATAGTAATAAAATAAACCAGTAAAAAATACAAATTAAAAATAAAATATCTGAAATACCATATCAAATTTATTTTTATTTTTGAAAGCAAGAGCATTTTACTTTTGTTCTGCCACCCTAGAACCGAATACGTGGAAATCAATAATTAATAGACAAAGGCTCTATCATAGATCGGCGCCGACGAGCATCGAGCATTTATACAAACGTAGTGGCACTGTTTCTGTAGCCATTTATTTTTGTGCAATAATAATTCTAAGTTACAATAATACACTGATTTGGTGCTGTGTCCTGTGCATAATACCTGAAATTAAAAGATGATTAAGAACCTGTTTATTCAAGTTTCAAGTAAAAAGTTAGTACCAAAATACACATTTCTTAATTATTTAAATAAGAAGATATTGAAGTTATGATTAAGTATTTTCAAAGATTGAATGCATCAATATTTCCCATAAATATGTATGTGTTGTCTTAAACTTTCTGACGAATAACTTAATTACTTCTATAGGATGGGAAAAAATAACAATAATTTCATGTGGATTACAGAGATTTCCTGCGAATAATAAGGATAAAAGTAAGTGGTCTTGATTTTCGTAATAAATCGGTTTTTTTTTAAGTTCAGGTAGCAACAGAGCAAATGATGCAAACGGAAAACAATATTTAAAAAGTGGGGCAAATAATTCTAAGTTTATTTTCATAAAGACCCCTTTAAACTGATAGGCCAATAAATAGTATTAATCAGCATTTTAGGTTTTAGTGAGTATAGACAATACTTTTACTTTTTTAAATAAACTAGGTACTTTATTTTAATTATCTCAGAAATATATTTTGCTGTTTTGTAAAAATTTGTTAGAATATTTTTGGTTTATTAAGCACTGTCGGTTGTGTTATCGTAATTTTATGACCTAAACTTTTACATTTATTGTCAGAAAAATCAATTCTTTAATTAACAATATAAATATGTCTGGCAGAAAATATTAAATTGGTGCGGGAAAACGAAAATTACTGTTAAATCGAGAAAAGAAAAAATTAAATGCGTCAAAATTTCAACTCTTTTTTACAATGGAACAGAGTAACAAGAATATTACAAACGCAGATGCATTAACAAGCGAAAGGGAAAGGAACTTAGCCAAAGAAAACGGAGAAACACAAGCAAATATTAAAGATGAAAATATGCAAAATCTCGATGACCAGCAGCCTTCTGAAAAAGATATTGTTCAGCCAGAGGACATCATCCCCGACCAAAGAGTGTTTAGAAAATGTTGGATTTGAGTTTGAGAAATACGTTGACGTGGGTTCGTGTTCTAAATCACTAAGTAATAATTTTATTGATTATATCCTTTCACATGAAATAAGTTATTTTCAAAATAAAGTTTCAAACAATATATATATATATTCTGTTTCGGTAAGAGAATACAAAGAACAAAAGAGATCATTTTCGAATAATCATTTCATTAAAAAACTTTAAAATGACCAAGTACTAAAAAGATCTTGGCTATGGTATTCAACTAATATTGGTAGTGTTTTTTGTTTAGCCTGCAAAAACAAATTTTCAATACACGACCGGATTTTTTTCTGTTTAGAAAAGCGTAGCAAGTTGTTTAGAAAATCATGAAAATTCAATGTTAGTTTGGTTGACGTGAAAAAAAAAGTCGGACTTAGATAAATAGTTACAGGAGCAACTAAGAAAAGATACAGAATATTACCACAATGTCATCAAACGTGTTATTGTGATAGTAAAGTATTTGGTTATAAGAGGCTTATAGCATTCAGAGGTACCGAGGAAGTTTTTGGTTCTCCTCATAATGGTAATTTTTTGGGTGTCCTGGAACTGCTAGCAGAGTGCGATCCATTCATTAGTGAACATATTGAACAGCAAGAATTACGACCAAAATCGTTAATACCGTACTTATTAATTTAGATTATGGAAAAGCACACAAATCCTTAAAAAAATTATAACTTAAATAAATAACGATGGCACAAAGTAATATACAATTGTGATAGATTTAACACCAGATTGTCTCACAATGACCAACTTGCTATTATACTAAGATGTTTTCAGGGAAAAGTGTATGAAAGATTAGTAGTCACACTGGCTTATACTTGTTTAATTCTCTACAAGAATTTTTAGAAACAAATGTGTGTGTGGATAGCTATTGGATAATTGTAGAGGACAGACATTTGACAACGTTGCCAATATGTCCAGTCAATATAATGGTGTGCAAGCTCTTCTAAAAGAAAAAATAAATTCACTAATTATGTGCCGTGTGCTGCACATTCTCTTAATCTGGTTGGTGCATAATCACTTAAGGTTGCAGCTGAAATCGTGAACTTCTTTGGTTTAGTGCAACAAGTATGTTTTCTTTTCTGTTCGACCCATAGGTGGGAGCTTCTAAACCGTGAAATTTACCTTAAAAAGTTTGTCAGACCAGTGGTCTTGTCCTACGATGCTGTTGAAGCTTTAAAAGATAATTATGGTAATATCATAAGACATCATATCTTAAGACATTAATGACAATAAAAATGAGAAAATCGATTTATGAAAAGAGGCAGTAAATTTATTTATATACTAAATTAAGAAAACTCGAAACTGCTATTTTAATTATATTTTGGGAAGAAATTTTAAAAGGATTTAATTCAGTTAACAAAAAATTACATATTCCTGGTTTAGACATCTATGACGGGAATTATGTCATTAAAAAAGTTTACAAGCAATGTAAGAGACAGGAGTCAGATCAAAAAATTAAGTATCAAGACGCAGCCGAAAAATTAAGTCCTAGTGTAAAAACAGAATATAGCGTTGTAAACGATATACGGATTATTTCAAAATTTGCAGATAAATCTACAAAAAAGCTGTGTTTGGACGCTTATATATATATTGTGTGTTGCGTTAGATGTATTAGTTCCCTTGATTTAAATAGAAATATATGCAGAATATAGTAAGAAATTTAAATTTTTGATGGATTTGTAAGATCAAAGTAAAGAGAATGTCGAACTGGAGGGTTTACGCGCTATCATTAGTGACTATTCAGATGACGTAGACCACCATTTAGTAAATGAAGGTGTTCAATTCAAAGCTTATCAAAAACAGAGTTAAAGTTCTATACTTATAGTAATATGTTCAATTTAATTTTTGAAAAGAAACTTGTTGACGTTATTCCAAATTTGCATACCCTTTTAAAGATTTTTCTAACGCTCCCTACTACTAGCTGTGAAGCGGAGTGTGCGTTATCTAAAATGTCCTATATAGAAAATAAATATAGGACAACAATGACAAATACTAGGCTTAATTATTTATCACTTCTTTCTATTAATACTGATCTCACCAAACACTTAAAATGGGATGAGCAAATAAAAGAATTTGCAGAACAAAAGTGTAGACATTTTTTTGTAAATTATGTTATTGTTTATAACGTATTTAAATTGTTTGAAATATAAAAAGAAAACCTTAAATTTCGTATATTTTAAATTTTCCCGCTCAAAATTTTTTTTTTAGGAAAATGGCAAAAAAATTAATTATTTAGGGGGCCCCCAGATATTGTTAGCCCAGGACCCCAAAGGTCACGGTCCGGCCTTGCTTAAGACGACTTTGGTCAGAGACCTCCCACCTCTTAATGGCTTAAGTGATATTAAGGAATGAGAGTTTTCCAAACTTTTAAAATAGAATTTTTCCACTATGGAACCTAATTTTTCATTTCGCATGTCTGATATCTGATCTTAAAATGAACTTACATTTAAAATTCCGCACAGAACTCACTTGTAAACTTCTGAATTATAAGAATTTAAGAAATACCCTCCACACACAGTAACAAAATGTTCAATAAAAGTCTGTTTAACTCTTTTCAAAGTTTTTTTGTACCCAACTATTCATGTTTTGTGTGGTTTTCATTACATAAGCATAAGAACTTTAAAAAAATTAGTATTTCAAAAAATTATATCAATAAATAAAAACTTTTGAAGAGAAAGAAGTGAATACTAACATAATCAAGTTTCTGAGGATTTTAATTTTTGATGTTAAAATAAACCCTCTCTCTTAAATCTAAACTTGTATGCAGCTCCATCCAACACCAGAAAATAATCAAGGTTAGATTATACGATAAGAAACCCGAGTTGAATTGGTCATTTGCCGATTCATAAATCTGAGGTATAGCCTGAGCCACCGAGCACTGTTCAGAGAGAAACGGGAAAGTATTATAAATCTCTCATTTTCATCCCAAAATTATAACATATTTTCCCACAACTTTCCCCCAATATTTCTGTAACTAAAGATGGCATTCGAATGAAATTTAGAACATAAGGTATTAAGAATATGCCGGCTGGTTTGCGTGGTTGGTTTGTCGCTGGCCTTCTGCACCCAAGGTTGCAGGTTTGACCCCGGCCCAAGTCGGTGGATTTTCATGATGCAGAAAATCGACAGCGGCCATGTCGTATGATTATGCGGCATGTAAAAGTTTCCTGGAGTGTCTGTTTGGCTTGGGTGCTCTCGGCAAAATTAAATCCTAGAACTGGTTCGCATCGTCGGAGCTCAGGTGCCTCTCTCTATGAAGGAAACTGGGAGTCAAAATTACCTGCGGAGATTGGTATCCGCCTATAGAGTGTTTCACTAAAAAGAGATACCAGATTTAGGGGAATGTACTAGGTCTGTAATGGAAAAACTACAATCCGCAGCCCATTAGAAATAAAATAAAATAAAAAGGCATTCAGAATATTTATTTTCTAAAAAAATTGAGTCACGTTAAGAGAAAAATTCTGTTTTGAAAGGAACTGACTAATTAAATTATTTACTTAATTATCAAAACCATAACTAAGTTCATTTTAATCGAACGACGTTGAAATCAGTTTTGTCCAGTTTAGGTAAAAATTACGTGACCATATTACACGTGACCTTGAGGCCCTGGTATCCTAGTGGTCAAGGTAACGGACTCGTGGCTGGCATGTCATGAGTTCGAGTCCATTACCACTGAAGACCCGCCGTGTAGGGGAGCGATACACGTTAAATGTGTCAAGAGCTTAAACATCCTTGAGTTGGTGTGGAAGTTAAGAGACTGGGGTGCCAGCTCAGGTGTCATCCTCGTCACTTGACTAAGGTTCAAAATGACGAGGTCCGTCACCAAAAGCCCTCATGTAGCTGAACAATGCGACGTTAATATTCAGTCACTCACTCTCTACATGTGACCTTTTTGGAATTCAAAGTGAATGCTCTTAAAAATACTATTTATTGTAAGTACTGAATTTTCAAAATGACGTATTGGAAATAATTCATTATACTGAATTCACAATAGCAAAAAGAATTTTGGTTCTGTATAGAAACTATTTATTATCTATTTAAAAATATATTCATGAGACCTATCTTAAATTCATTTGACGTTGTGAGCTAATATTTTGTATTTTACTATCAATCCTCTATTTTTGCTGTTGCATTATCTATTACCAAGTTTTAAAATAATAAAAATGATACAATGTATTTTTGAATTATATTTTGCACAACGATTTCAAAAATCCATGGTCTGGGTACATTATCACAACTCCATTGGCTGAAACGGCTAAATTCAAGAAATGCGAAAATTCTAATAGCCCGACACCATTGTTTCATGGCACATGATTTACAGTTGTGCATCGATAAGCGGCGTAGGTATTTTCGTCCGTGTTTAACTTCTGTGTTTTCACATATTTTCATTCTTTCTTCCTAAGAAAACACGCTTAAATATCTTCAGAACTAGAACATTGTACCTCGGAAGCACAAACGCTCGAATTCGCATGCTATGAAGTTATTCTCTGGGAAATGAGACATTTTGAGAAAGTTGCCAAAAATTGTAAGTGATACGCTTGGAATGAGAAAAGTCAAATGATTCGAAAGCAGTTGCCTCCTTTTTAGAGCAGCTGTACAATTTATAAATGGCACATAATCCCTTTTTTAATTCATTCAATCGAAATTTTTATCCGAAATAGAATCCCAAAACCCGTTTAAAAACGTACAGTTTTAAAAGCAAATCGAAAGCTAGTAAAAATCTAAGATATAGCAATACACACATTATGCATGTAATAAATACTTTTAATATTGTAAAGGTATTATTTTTCTCCAAAGAAACTTCGCTAGCTTGGTTGCGATTTGGCTGTTAGACACGTTTATTTTATGTAATCATAATAATTTTCAAGCCTTCATCCGATTCCCTTTTTATAATAAAATGGTTTCCCTCCCCCTTAAATATTAACTCTTTGATATTTTATATACTCCCCATTATCATCAATGAATGTCTCATATCCATTTAGGTTCCTGATCCAAGGACAATGTGAGTGAGTGAATATTAACGTCGCACTGTTCAACTACACGAGGGCTTTTGGCGACGGACCACGTAATTTTGAACCATGGTCAAGTGACGTGGACGACACCTGAGCTGGCACCCTTTCTCCTAGCTACCACACCACACCAACGGGAGGACGTTTCAGCTCTCGACAGATTTAACGTGCATCGCTGCTCCACACGGCTCCATGGACAGGAAACACACACTCGAGTGTAAATGAAGATTTGCAAACAATGCCTAGTTTTACACAAAGTAGAAAGTGCCCCTAACCCGCAAAAGAATTACAAAAATATTCAGAATCGAATAGGTATATTTTTTTCAAACGGACTACATTTTGGCAAACAGGCCTTTTTAGGTACGGTAAGACCCAAGCGGCCGCGGTAGCCTAGTGGTCAAGGTATCGAATCGTGGCTGGCATGTCACGAGTTCGAGTCCAGTACCACTACAGACCCGCCGTGTAGGGGAGTAATGCACTTTAAATCTGTCGAGAGCTTAAACATCTTATTAGTGAGGTGTGATAGTTAGGAGAGGGAGATGCCAGCTCAGGTGTCCTCGTCACTTGACCATGATTCAAAATTTCGAGGTCCATTGCCAAAAGCCCTCGTGTAGCTGAACAGTGCGACGTTAATATTTAATCAATCAATCACCCTTCCCAAATGTCAAGAAAACAATATGAAGATACAACTAAATGTTTACTCCCCCCTCCATCATTTTTTCATTCAATCTGAGCATCAACAGGAATCAAATACTTATCTGAGAGTTAAGATGAACTTATAGTTTTCGATATTATAAGCTTCCTCGTAATTATGAACCCTGGCCAAGGGACATCTCCCCTTTTCCAACCACACGAACGGTACACAGTTGCCGTGAGTGGAACACACCTGAGAAGCCTACGAGCATATAGACAAATATGTCCCAAACGTCTGTTCACGGTTTGTTTTGAAACTGCCGTGCTTATGGCTGCAGATAGCTGACGAAACAGGTCGGATGTTCTACTCCGTCTGCTGTTTTTTGAAGTTACTGCTAAACATTGGTCTTCATTCGGCACTGGAACTCGGGGGCGATCTGTATTGTAACGTCTACTGATATTTCCGTCATCTTGGAGTCGTTGCCAAAGCCTAGAGATGAGACTTTGGGTAGTTCCAAGTTCTCCTGTGATACTTCCATCTGACTGCGCTATATTTCATGCTGCCGATAATTTTACAAAGTAAAAAAATATCCTCATGCTCTCTCTGTGTCATAAATAAATGCGCTTGCGAACAATTTTACTTTTACGAACGAACCCTTGACATCTTTGGGAAATGGAACGGGAAGCGTTCCTCCATCCCATATCGAAATGTATTTGGGCCTTGAAGTGGTGATGCCTGGATTAAGAGGAAGCTGATAAGTAGACTGGAAGGAGCAAGGGGGTGTTGCTACGGTGACTGCTTAGGAGACATCCTATGTGATGAAAATTTTTCTGAGAAAGCGGACGAGAGACTCGTCTGCTATTGGTTGAAAAGAATCAGTGAATTAACACTCTATTGGCTGCCTTGAAGTTATAGAACAGGTATTGATTCGAAAAAAGTGCTTGCCTGTGTGGGCTGCAGATTGAGAATAGTTTAAAATTAAGAAAGGAAACATGATGATAAAATTAAAAATTAGAAAATGGTCATTCGCCACGAGGTGAATGACGCAATTAATTACTAGGGTGGGGGATTATACGAGTCCAGAAGGATTTTTTGGGCCTCTTAGAATTGATATAGGGATTATAATTTTCAAGATTTAAGACATTAAAGTTATTAGAATTTGGCAGATTATCAAAAAAATTAATTGCCATTTTTTGAATATATTTTGTTTAAATGATAATTGTTAAAAGCTTTGTAAATATCTCTACAATTGTACTTCTCTTTGCCACCATTCCTTGTATATGCCCCTCCTTTACACTCTTGTCATTGGGACGTACTATCGGTGTCATCTGATGTCTTCCTGTAATTTGCAAATTATTGTTAAAGATATGTGTGATAATTATAAGTGAACAAAAAAAATTTTTTTTTAGTCTAGAGTTCGGTTTCCGTGTGATTCCGAATTATCCTTAATTTATGGACATGATTCTATATATGCTTAACTTGGTGTTTATAGAAATAAACTTCGACTTCAATTGGTTTCTGAAGCCATGAAAACTTCTATTAGCCAGACATATTTTATTGTTTATTTCAATTTTCAGATCGTTGCTACATGAGATTTCCTAAGTAAGTAAACTATTTTACAGTTTCAAATTAATCACTGATATAAAAACCTTAGAAAAACATAAATCAGAAGAATGTTTCAAAATCTTTGTAAAATGTTATAACAAAGATGTAAATGAAAATCTTATCCAGGAATTTTAATACGCGATTTTATTTTGATTGAAAGAGATGTAAATAAGTCACAAAGCATATTACAATGCATACTAAAAATAATAATGATTTATTTCTAAATGCATTAACTGTGTTAAAACTTTTTTTTTTGTTTCCTGTTATCGCAAGTGTTAAGAGCTCTTTCATCAAGTTAATATTGACAAAGAATACTAACTTTGGTCAAGCATGTGTGCAGACACCTGAAATGAAATTGTTATCTTATGCATCGAAAAAGGAATTGCAATTTTTCTGAAGTAATTAATATATTAGAAAAAAATCAAACACACGCAATGAATAAACATGCATTCATGATATATGTTCGAGTCTTTAATTTCTTTTTTTTTCCGATTCCTACTATTAGCTCACTTTCTCTCTCTCTCTCTCTATATATATATATATCTTCAAATTTTCAATCGTTAATAAAATACTTTCTATTTCTCCAATCAAGTTCAAATAAATTTTTTTAAACTTGTACTGGGGATAACACTTGATATTAATACAGTTTTTTTCAAATATTAATTAACTAAATTAATTACCGATTTTTGACGCCAACTTAGATTCATCTCTATTGTTGTAACAATATAACTGTTAAAACAAAGACGAAATTTGGCGTCGGAAACCGGTTTTTCAGCCAAACTAGCCAAACCGGGTATGCATTGTTACAACAATGCAGACAAATCGTGCTTTTTTCAAATCCTACTATTAGTTCACTCTCCGCCTATATATATATATATATATATTCAAATTTCCAATCGTTGATAAAATACTTTATATTCATCCATTCAAAGTAAGAATTGACTTAACTTTTTATATATATATATTTCTTGTGTTACTTTACAAACCAAATGGTTCTTTGAAGTTAAGTCCCTTTATAGAGAAAACCGACTCTGTTCATTAGCACAGAGTCCTATACATTTAATGATTCGATTAAACTTTAAAAATTGTCATCATTAAGCGTTACCATAACTTCATGTGGGATCCTAGAAGGAGAAGATTATAACAAATTAAAAAACAAGAGTCCCATTTACTTAGAGTGACGAAAATAGAATCGTATCATTTTAAAATTTTAGGAGAGGTGACCATCTTGGCACAGTTATTAAACATTAGCACTTAAAAACACCCAGAGAAACAACTCAAGGAATATGTATTATTTTAATTTCTTAACGCGGCTGATATAGCTTTGAGATTTTTTTCTAAAAAGCTCTCGAATTCTCCAAATCAGGTTACAAAAACTAAACACTCTCATCAACAAGAATTAGTTTGAAGATTATCGAAATCCAGAATAATAAAATTTACTATAGAATGTACTTTTCGTCATACAGGAATATTATCAAGTTTTCATGTGCAAGAGTACATTATTTTAATTCTTGATCTGTTGGGGCGCCAGTGCATAGGATCCACCCCTCCAGATGGTCGACCCTGAGTTTTAGTATATTATTAGAGGCTATCAAATCATCCCATTTTTTTTAACGAAGTTTCTAATAAGCCTGAGACAGATGATGTCCTGATGTTACAGTAAAACGACATACCGTATTTACTCGATTCTAAGGGCCCCCCCCCCGATTCTCTACACACTTTTAAGAAAGTGTAAAAAATTACTGTGAAATTCGTTTAAAGTGAAAACGCTTAAGACAAACTATCGGTTAACACGAAATAATACAACAGTCCCAACAAACTACTATGTATTTTCATGTATTTCTTCTCTCTTAACACGTAACGAAAATCTCTTAACACGAAAAGATTTCCCTTCAGGGAATGAGCAAAATTCGGAAAACACCAGTCACGCAAGCAAAATATAAAAGCGGTGTGAAATGAAACAAAAGTGGTTTTCACATGTTTTTTACAAAGGCTAACTCGGCGTTGAAATACCCTCGGAATAGCCTGTGACAGGAACCAGTTTTGTTTATCTAAACTACTTTTTTTTTTTCACCCTTCACCCCTACAAATGCCACACAAAAACACCGAAAATGAGGAACATCATGAAAAATGTATGAGCAATTATTTAGACGCAAATTTCATAGAGGACATGAATTAAAAAATGGACGACATCGAACAATTTATTGACAATTTAATACTAAAAAAGAAGAATATCAGATTATTTTCCAAAAACTCAATAAATGTTTTGATTTTCAAAAAACTTGAAAATTTTATATTAAATTTCATTAGGTTCCTATGAATGTTTTTGTTTCATTGATTTTTATTAAATACATATATATCTTATGTTAATAAAATGTGCTTTAATACACTTAATTTTGTTGAATAGGCTTTTTTCCCCCATTATCCTTTAACATGAAAAAATATTTCAGTCTTTTCAGTTTCGTGTTGCGTGATTCTCACTGTATGTAAAAGGTTCATAGATATTCGATACTTAAGAAATTATTTTAAAAAATTAATGGGAAGAGTAATAAGAAGTTAATCAGTGGCGTAATGTACACTCTCGCATCGCGGGGGGGGGGGCAAAGCCAGACTGATGCCAAGTACGTATTTAATCCATTTATAAAATATTGAAGGTAAAACTTGACTTTGCAGGGAGGCCCTAATATTCTCCCTTATGTCCACTGAAGTCATTAACTAATTTACTTTACCACCATTAAAATCTTTCAAATGCATACATGAACCTGTAATTAATTTAACCGTCAGTATCATGTTTCGAATAACATCCGTCACTCCCATTGTGACACTCCAGAATTGACGCCAACGACGACATTTTTCCACACGGTATCGTCTTACGGGCCATCCGATGTATTTATTATGCAATGTTTTTTAAAAGAATGTTTTTTTACAGAGAGAAGAAGGTAAAAGAATTATTAAAGACTGTTGAACTTTTACAAGAAAAAATTATATTATTTTTGCTTACGCCATCGACGTACATTTGTTTCATCCGGATAAAAATTTTCAGTGGCCGCTACTCTGTATCCGTGATCTTACGCATACTCGTGATCATACTCGTGATCATACGCATTTTCAAACTTGCGCCATATTGATAGTCTTGGTACTATTACCGATGTTTTAAATGTTTAGGCGATTAAAAAAGAAAGCGTATAAAAAAATTTCCCTAAATACGAGCAGACAACGATGGTTAGGATAGACTGAATACTGGAGATAAACTACGGAATGGGATAAGTCATCGATGCAAGTGGCCTGAATGGACGGTTACATTTTTCCTTTTGAAAAAAAGATGGAAACTCAATTTCCCCCATCCAATAAATGTTTTTTGCTTTAGATTCTAAGCCACACCCTATTTTCAGCAGCATTAACACTGGAAAAATATTGCGGCTTATATTCGAGTAAATACGGTTCTTTTATTTTTTTTGTTTGGCTGAATTTTCTGCAATGCTCCTGAAAACCGAGATGATTTCATATAGCCACATTAGATAACTGTTACAAAATAACCACATGGGTTCGAGAGCGAAGGAACATATCTGAACATCAAGTGCATGGAATTGTACTGTCGATACTTCTTTTGATTATTCGTCATCGTTGTCTACAGCAAAATATGAGGGAAATATAATTGATTCACAAAATTAATTATTCAAAATCACGATAAAAAATTATTAAGCATACATACAGCCGACTAGCCAAATAGTCAATGAAAGTAAATCGAAACTGATAGAAGCAAGGAACAGAAATGAGGCGAATGAAAGGCAACATGTTAAATACCATAGACCTATTAAAAAGAACGCGCGACGTATGTGCTGAGAATATTCACGCACGAAAACTGCAGACGCATGTGCTGTGCTGCTTGGAATAGAGGAAAAGTGTAGTGCCGAATTCTTCAAAGTTATCCTACTCAGATTACAAATTCTTCGAATTACGTACGGAAAACTGTCGAGCAAACTTATTTTATTGCTTGTATATAAGTGACGTGAACCGGATAATTAATTTAATAATTCCTTTCGGGAAATTTAAAATACCAAATCATACTCATCGCCCCTCCTACGCCCAAAGCTAGTTCCCTGATCCTCCGCACCCTCCCATCGCCCACTAGGGGGGGGGGGCGGTTGGGAACCAATACATTATTGGGAACATAGGCTGGTAACAGCTTTTCTTATTCATAGCTAACATTGGGATAGTATCGATCTATAATTGTTTCTGGTCTGAAATCTACCATTGGTATAAATACACAGAAGTTTGTTAGTCCAACTATTAAGAAGTCTTATAGAGGAGAAAGTATAAACAATTTTCAAACAGGCATAATTCTTTTAAATTTATATTAAATAATTCGAATCTTTGTCACATTTTTTGTAAAAGATTATGGCTTTCAAAAAGTACAAAATGTTTGAAATATAATCATAATTTTAAAAATTATAAGCATATATGTAAAAAATATTAAATAATTTTTGGGGTGCACACGATGTGGCCGCGGTAGCCGAGTGTTATAGATATCGGATCGTGGCTTGCCTTGTCACGAGTTCGAACCCAGTACCACTAAAGACCCGCCGTGTAGGGCAGCAATGCACGTTAAATCTGTCGAGAGCTGAAACGTCCTCCCGTTGGTGTGGTGTGGTAGTTAGGAGAGAGGGTGCCAGCTCAGATGTCGTCCACGTCACTTGACCATGGTTCAAAATGATGTGATCCGTCACCAAAAGCCCTCGCGTAGCTGAACAGTGCGACGTTAATATTCAATCAATCAGCGGTGCACACGATATTTTCTAAAATAGTAGCCTCTGATGTATAAACTTTATAGAATTATAAAATGTATTACACTCTTTAAACCCTACATCATTTAAGAATAATATATCTTTTGTATTTCAAAATATTTAAAAAATATTGAAATTTTTTTTAAAAAACTTGAAAATTTACTATTTTTATTTTTTAAAAATATAATTTATTATTCTACTAATATAAAATTACTACAGTGTAATAAGGATACATTTAACTATAAATCAATTTATTACTATAGTAATTAAAGCTACTATTTTAGAAAATAGCATGCGCAACGTAAAACTTAAGAAACATTTCTATAAGAAATATTTATTATTTTTTCATATGTTTAAAATTTTTTAAATTATGATTATGTTTGTGATATGTTGTGGCAAAAGGTGTAATGTTGTTGTAGTTTCACCAACAGACATGTTCTTGAGGACAGCAGATTTATTTACTATGAACATGAAAATTTTTTAAATCAAAGGACCCACGTGGGTAATAATTCAAAATGGCCACTGACCTAACGCGCCGGTGCCGAGAAGCTATCTCTTATACACAAAAAGAACACATTCTTACCGGAGGGGAGCACAGTGCGCCTCCTGGTGTAGGGAGGAAACACTACAATGTTTTAAACATTTTATATTCTTTTCTGAAACCTCATTCCTTTATAAATAATGCGTAAAAGATTCGATTTATTTAATTTTAACTTCAAAGAGGTATATGTATTTGAATATTGTTTATATTTTCAGCCCTCTAGAGAAATTTAACACCCCTTAAGAAAGCATATGGACAGAGCCGATCGTAGGGTGTCGGCCGCCTGCGTGCAAAGACTTAATGCGCCGCCCTTCCAGAGAATTTTTCATAATTTGACTCATACTTAACGTTTTGACGCTATAAACTCATCTACCCGTATTAAAGTAAAACATTAATAAAATGTAAATACAATTCTAAGTGCAGAACCCCTTTTTACCAGCTAATATGTCATAACAGCGCTACAAAATACTTTATAATTAAACAATAAACAAATAAAACACTACTTTTGAAATAAAAATAGACATTTTATAATTAGAGAAACAAAGTAACCGTATTCACTCAGAAAATATAATCCAATAAAAAAGAAAGTACTGAAGCATAAATCTCACGAAATGAAAAGTATATAAATCAGTCCTTCTAAAAAAAAAGCCAACTTAATAATTAACTATAAAATAACCTTGCTGGCTTAATGAGAAGCAAATTTGTCAATAGTTCCGGTGAAATCCATTTCTTCTGAGATTTCAGGTTCAATTGATGGCTAAATCAGAGAGCCTTTCTTGAGTCATACAGGGTGTTACTAAATGAATATCGGGGTTTTAACGCTTTATAGTGTTTATTACATATAACTTACAAGTATAATTCTTACATCAAATGAAAGAGTAACTGAAACAGTTTTACTCACAAGCTCACAAATGTTCAATGTGAACCCCCTTCGTCTCACGGCACACATCAAGTTGATAGGCGAGTTCATCCCAAACTTTGTTCAGTTGTGTCTGAGGTTATTCTTGCAACAGCTGCTTCATTCTTGTGTCTTAAGTCTGGAAGGTCAGCTGGTAGTAGAGGTACGTACTCACAATCCTTATTAAACCCCTATAGATAATAATCACATGACGTCAGATCGGATGAACGTGGAGGCCATGCGAAACAGGCCCTTTGTGGCAGTGGTGTAACTTAACCACCGTAAGTTCAGGACTTAAGAGAAAGAAGCTATTGAATAGGCTTTTAAATTAGTTTTAATGACACATATCACAACTTTATACATATATACATTCAAAAAAAATGCAGCATTGCATTTCTGTCGTAACTTACTCCGCCATCTTTCCGTACTCGTAAATCTTTTTTCACCTTTCACCACGCGCACGAAGAGCATGCGTGGGCGAGACACTTATGACATAAACAGGCGCCGAAAGAGTTGGCGCTTGAATTTCAGTTGTAACACATCCACCCACCTTGTGTGTGTGTGTGTGTGTGTGTGTGTGTGTGTGTGTGT
>BMAV01006558.1:15638-29488 GCA_019973955.1 Trichonephila inaurata madagascariensis | reverse complement strand
AAAAAGAATAAATGTAAAGGAACTGTTTTATGAGCGTTTGTACATACGAATTTCTTCTATTTTATATATAATCTCTTAATTTTCATTAAAAATATTATTCTAAGACTGTTTGACAATTCGTTAGCATTCAAAATAAGCCCAAAAAAATTAAAAATTCCTTTTTTTATGTATTCCCTTTTAAAAATGTAATTATATTTCGGACTATATTATGTTGCGGAAGAACCACACTCCACCACCTATTTCTAACTCTAAATTATGTGTTGCTGTAATTTTGTGACGTAGCCAGAAATAAGTAGATCTAATAGAAGACAGCCATATTTGAATGAAACTCGCTCTGTTTGGCGTTTTGGCGCATTTTGAAGTGTCGAAAAACCTTGGTTATTGAAGACTTCCCCCTTAGTGTGAGTGAGTCTTGAAGAGTCAATTTCAGTATTGTTTGGGTTCATGGACCATAATGATATTTTCCTTTTCCATGCTTCTTTGAGTTTCCAGGGACTTTCTCAATGATTTCTCAAATAGTGAAAACTCAAGAGTTCAGCATGATCTATATACTTGTGTTGAGAGAGAGAGACAGATCTGGCATAATTTTGATATTTGAAATTTATTAGACTGAATGTCTTCTTGGAAAATGCTAATCTTTAAATATAATTATTCTCGTTTGTTATTTGCCCAATGTATCGAGGTCAAAAGAAAAGGGTAAAACTGAATTTTTTTTTGAAGTTAATCTTAATTTTTCTCAATGTGTGTTGTAGGGAATGTATCAATACAACTAAACCCATTAATAATTCCTCACTCAACGCATTCCGTATATCTTTTACCATTTATTTTCGATTTTCTGATCCTAACAGGTGGGTTATTTTTTTATTGTCTGGTATTAATAAGAGATATTTTTGTGAAGCTGAAATGTTGAAAAACTGATGAGAAAATATTTTTTGTTCACAGGTTCAAATCACCTGTGGCGTTTGGTGATCTCTTACGCATCACTTTCACTCCAATGTTGATCTCTTGAAGCTACATTCGTCTCCAGTCATTTATGTTGACNATGAATGAACTTTTGAGTACATTCATTGCAGATCCTATTGAGACCATATACTGATATTCAGAAAAGAAATAACCACATATAAAAATTGTATTTATAATTTAAAGTAAATTATACCTTTAATAATCCATCATAAGAAAAAGATACATCTTTGCTCTGCAGCAAGAGGTCCTGCCAAACTTGCTGAAGATATTTTTATATCGCATTAGAAATAGCAGTGTGGCAACAACAATACACTGTGAAATCACAATAACGTGTTTTTGTTTTAGGGTTTTTGGATAATAGCCTTTGGCGCTCCATATCCCACATAAAAATATTAACTGTAACTATAATTGTGTTTTGGGGTGCTTAAAATTAAAACCATCGTTGAATCTGTATCCTAGATTAAATTATTATGAATGATATTAATTACAATAAAGATAAACAGAAAGATGCGAAAACATTCGCAGAAAGATTCGCAAGTGCACGTATTAATGCGGTAGGTGAATTTGTGTTTTCACGCATGCTATTAGATTTTGCTTTATTTAATTTTATAAAAATTGCAATAATTTATTGGTTAAGGCATAGAATAGGAGACCCCTTGGAAATTTTTGGCTGCTACTAATGCCGTCTCCAAATTATCAATACATATATAGATACACTTACCGCCGAAAGTCTGTGTACTGACGATCATTTTCCATATTCATGCAACGATCCCTAGCCAAAGTGGTAATATATTGTAGACTATACCTTACTTTGAATACATATTTGGCAGGGTTTCAAGTAGCTAAGATACCTCTTCTGTGGTTATTTTATTCCATTCTTCTACCATGGCAGATTTCAGCATTTCTTCGGTCTCCCAATAATTAAGCTTAGGCCTGGTGACTGGGATTGTGTATGGAGTTGTTTTTGCTCAATTGGGTAATATATACCCCCGCATCGGAGGGGGGAGGGCAAAATCTGACTGACCACAAGTGCTTATCACTTGTAAGATCTGGCTTGGGGCCCAAAACCTGACTTTGCAGGGCCCCTTAGTGCTCTCCGCTACGTCACTGTTTTTGCACATGGTGGAGCAGCCATGACCTCACAATGTACACAATGGGTAAAGGTTCTTAAGGTTTGTTGTCGCTGTGAAAGTAAAAATCATTGGTCACCCCCAAGCTTCTCAACACTTTCCTTCCGTTTTCTTTCTAATATGTTCAAGTAATCGATTTTTTTTTATTCAATAAACTCTTAAGTCACCGATCCTACTGCTTCTCATGCTAATGCCTCCTCCTCCATGCTTCTTGGCAGTCAGAAAAGGATTCTCTTTCTTTGACTCTGTACAGGATTTCCCCCAGACATATTTTTGTCTTTTGATGCCAAAAATGTAAAGTTTATTTTCGTCTGAAGATATAACATTCTTCCAAAAATCATGTGTCTTATTTAAGTGTTCTTTGGCAAAAAAAGGGCACTCGGCTCTGTCTCACTTAAGCTTTGTTCACTTGAGAGATGAACATCTTCTGCGCAACTCAGCCATGATAGCCATCCTTTTCAAATCTCTTCAATGGTGGTTTTTTTAATATCTTAGCAACGCTTTTAGTAATTTGTTAAGCTGATAGTAATGGATATATTTTTACTGAACACAACAAAAAGAATTCTTCAGGCAACACTGGAGACGACCAGTCAGATCTTAGCTTGGACATTAAATTTTCCGTGCTAATTTGATATTGGGGGTAGTAGCGCCAAGCTGTTGTTTATGTTCGCCAAGATGGGCGATAATATTACAATATGGTTACCGTAATATTTTTATCGTCTGTCGATGTGGTTGCCATGGGGATAACGTATATTAGAAATAACTTTAATTCGTTTTTTCCCGCTGTAACCCTTTACTTTCAGACGATATTAATAAAAATTTCTTATTTCTGTTAGAATTTAAACATTTTCAGTGTAATTTTTCTATTGCTTGCGTCTTCTGTTTAATTCTCTATTTTCGAATATGGATATTTCTAAAATGAGTGAGTACTAGAATATTTATTTCTCAAAAGAATAAGTGTTGTGCTTTTAATTATCACTATAAATCGTTTATTTTCATTTTAAAAATGTGTTTCTTTTTACGTTCTTTGTTCGATGAAATTTGATGAAGGAACTTACAATGCAAGTTTCATATTGCAAGCTTTCACTACTATGTAATTGATATTCTAAATTGCTTTTAACATACATTATGTAATTATTTTATTCATAATGAAAAAAAATGCAATTATTACTATGGGTAATAATCCTATAATATTCTCGTTATTTATAATTGTTTCTTTTAGCATTTATTTATAAATATTATCACATATTTTGTTATTTATTTATAATTAATATTGTTATTTATTTATAGTTGTTATTTAATTATAATTATTATCTTATTTATTTATAACTATTTCTGTTGTTTATTTATAACTATTCTTATGTTGTTTATTTATAGTTATGTATTACAAGTTCTCTTATGCATTATTTTTATTTTTTTACAATTTCACGATTATGCTTTTTAATAATTACTATTTAATTATATTATATGATTATTATTTCTAATAACCGCGTTATAAAATTGTACTATATGAATATTATACATAATTATGATAAAATAATATTTTCAAATTATTATATGCTTCTTATAATACTATTATTACTACATATTACTTTTTATTAGATAATATTATTATTCATTATTTATTGATTGATCTAGGTTATTCTCAATCTCTTCCTATATCCTTTATTTTAAATACATTTCAATGTATTTCAAAACAATTCTTTTAAATTATTGTGTACCTTTAAATTAATGCTAGGACGCCATATTGGATTTCAATCCAGCAACAAAAAATGCTGCTTGGTGCAATTACCCCCGTTATCAAATTAGTTCCAAATTTTCAATTGATTTGTAATTTATAAACACTTTTTGAATTGATGAATGTTTCTTGTTAACAGTTTAATTGTTCTTAGAGATTGTTCCTTTTCCTTATGATTTATGATATTTAAGATTTATGATTTTTTTTTTCCCTAAAGATTTATCCTTTCACCTTTCACTAATATTGATTTCATTTCTATTATTTGCCGTAGAATCACACAAACATTCAAAATCTCAAATCCTAAATAAATCGTAATTGAAGCTTATACTTATTTAAAAACATGACATGGTATAATTATCTTGCAATAAAAGGCTTTTAAAATCTCTGTTTTATGAGTGTACATCAACTTTTGGCAGGGATGGTTGTTGATTGTTTGGCAGTCATTGGTTAAGGTGGTTTTTATTGTTGTTTGAATATAGTAATTTTGAGGAATCCTTAGAGGTATGTTGATTTTCTCGAGATTTTCTAATAATTTTAGCATAAATGTATAACATGACTGCCTTTATACAGTATTTTGGCGGCAAGTGTAGATAGTCATTCTCAGTAAACATAATGGCAAATTTCAAACAATATAATACTGATGTTAAATTCAAAGTTTAACTTAAAAGAATTATTGAAATTTCATGAGATATGAAACATTGTAACATATGAGAATAAGAATCTTATACCATTCCTAAAAAACCAAGACTTTTTATTAGAATTCTAATTTTTCTGAGGAAAAATCAACCATTTTAAGATCACCGAGATGGAAGCAATACAACTCATTCATATTGCTGATTTGATGGATTTCTAGCCATATGAACTTGGAAAAAGGAACTTATTTGATATAGGGGTACTACTCACCAAGGGCTGTTTGGCATGATTTCTTAATTTCGCCAAGCAGCGGTTGTTGTCGAGTGATATGAAATCCAAGATGGGGTGGCCTAGCGGTAACATATCGTGAGGAAAATTATTGTAAGGAACTGTTTTGAAATATATTTCAAATGAAGAATATAGAAATTGATTGAAAATAAGCAATATTAACTGATAATATTATGTAATATATAACAATCGTATAATATAATTTAATAGCAATTATTATATATAATGTTCAAATAATATGATATAATAGAAATTATTATATATAAAAATAATCATGTAATATAATTTAATAGTAATTATATAGAATAATCATATAATTTAACTTTAATTATAAAAAACAATAATCATAATGTAATATAATAATAATAACAATAATATACAAGAATACTCATATAACATAATAATTATAATTAAATAACATAATATGTAATATTTTTTATAAATAAATATAATAATAATAGTATTTTTTATATTATAAATAAAATAATTGCATAAATTGTATTAAAATTAATAATGAATGCAAATTAAAAAGTACTATGATAACTTGTAATATTTCAAAAACTACAAGCTTTTGTAATAAATTGCATCAAATAAGGCACTTCTAAAAATGCATAATTAAAAATTAAAATGAAGTTTAAAAGCGAGATGTGCAACCATAATTAAAAGCACAGGCCTCATAGTTTTTAAAAAATATATCCTGATACTCACCAATGATATTAGAAATATCAATATTCAAAAACAGCTCAAAATACAACAGAAATCTAAAGCAGCTGTCTTGAAGAACAATTGCAACAAAAATGGTTAAATTTTCTAAGAAATTGAATTAAAATCATCTGAAATTAATAGGGTTAACGTGGGAAAAAACAATAAAAATTAAGTCTAATATACTTTATCCCCATGGCAACGACATTGCTAGTCGATAAAAATATCAAGGTAACCATATTGTAATGTTATGGCCTATTTTGGCAAACATAAACAACAACTTGGCGCATAGCACCTCTATATATTATTAGCACCCTTGGAAAGTTAAGAATAGAATTAAATCATGAATAAATAATTGAGTATTTTCAGGGCTTCAAACTATAATTTTTTTCATTCAGATTCAACTTTAAAAAATATATCAGTTCAGTTTCTTTTTTCATTCTGCCAAAAATAACGGTTTTCAGCTCAGTTCTGAATGTATAATTTTATGTACATTTTTATTTGTACTAAAATGATAATTCTATCAAAATATAGATTTTATTCTTTTTTTAATTGGTACACAATGTGAATCAATACAATTTACCAGCATGTAAGATAGGAGCAGAGAACTGCGAGCATTGGCATTGTTATCCATTATCAAAATTGCATTTGACAACTTGGTTTATGGTTATGTGTAGCTACCCGTGTCACTTGTTGCTTACATAGTGCACTTGGCCTTGCAATAATTATGTAAAAAATGTTTATTTATTTAACATGAAAATTGCCTCTAGTTATTAATATATCTTCTGACATGGTTTCACTGAGATTACTTTTGTTGTTTACTTCTAGTTCATTCAACTAAATTAAATCTACCTTCTACAAGTAATTTCATATGCGAAACTGAAACAGAAAAGTACTAGTGAACATCAAAACTGGAAATTGAGAAACAATGTACATGTGGGGGAGACCTGTGTACCTATGCTCCGTTTCACCTTAAGTTGGCAGCGCTGGGAAGGGTACGATGACCAATTTACAGCCGCTACAGGGTTACTCTAAGAGAAGAGTGTGATTATAACAAATAAAATTCTCCATATTTGGCGAGCAGAAAAAAAAATGCTCTTGAAAAATTTGTTTTTTAAAATTATATGAGGTTTTTTGATAATAGTATAAGCCTTTTATTTAATCGAGATATTTAAGGGTTTGCATTTCAATATGTTTAAAAATATTGATTAATTAACTATCAAGTCGCAAAGCAAATGGCGTTGATTTAGCGCGAATACTTTGGAAGAATGTAATCTTGAAAACCGGTTTTTTCAGCCAAATGTTGTTGTCAGCCAAAAGTCAAGTGAAGAAATGCTTTTAAGATGTGATCAACTTAAAATATAATCTTTAAACCCACACATTCTATAATACATGATACTTTGTAACAATTTTCTGTGCATTTGCTTTGATTTAAATTCCAAAACTAGTTGGAACTACTTTTTCAAGTGGATTGTTACATTCCCTACCTTTCCCAACGCTGCCAACTTGAGGTGAAACAGAGTATAGGGTCACTTTTTTTCAATGCACAAAAACGGAGCCTTTTGCCTCTTTAAAAATGTGAAACTGATATGCATTCATCATTATACTAACTACCAGCCAATAAGAGTTAATATAAGTACTTAAAACAATAATGTCTGTGAAATAAAAGGTTTTTAAAAAAATTCACAAATGGCCTCAGGTACAATGACATCATTGTACCTGAGGCCATTTGTGTATCTAGAATCTTTCCCTGGAATTTAGGTTTCGCTCTGTAATCAACAGAAAACAAACATACACACATGAATTTAATAAAAGAATCAATATTAGCTATTATATTGATTTATCATGCAACTATTTAATATATGGCCCCAGGTACAATGATGTCATTGTACCTAGGGCCAGCAGTTGCTGTACCTAGGGCCTTTCCCTGGAACTTAGGTGTCGCTCTGTAATCAATAGAAAACAAACATACACACATGAATTTAATAAAAGAATCAATATTAGCTATTATATTGATTTATCATGCAACTATTTAATATGCAATGTGTCAAATTATTAATGAATTACACCTATTTTCATTCAACTTAACAATTTAAAAAACTGGTTACAAAAGTGAGCTGCATGCATCATTGTTCTGAAGCACCAACAGATTGTGGTTTGGGCAATTTGAACACAATATTTCTGTTGTCAATTTCATAAGTTTCTTCTTTATCATAAAGAAACTTATTTGAACGTGCAATATTCTTCAGAAATTTAACAGTATAGTGTTCTTTAACATCTATTATTTCTGCCACATAAAAATGTTTTTTTTTTTTTGCCTTGTACTTTTATTAAACGAAAGTCCCCTCCCCCCTTTTGAATAGTATCTTACATCAGCTACTGTAGAATTTGCATCATTAATGAAATGAGAATCTTCAATATCTGATAATTCTTTGGATGAAGTTGCCTTAATTTCAAACTCAAGTTTTTTCTTTTTTGGCAATTTTAATAGCATGATATTTTTGATTTCTTTCTTTTCTGGAGGGCTAGTCAAGATTCTACCTCTCCCTGGTTCTCGGTCATCTCTGTTGGATTTACGCCGAGAATTATGCTTATTAGAAATTATTTAGAATTATACTTCTGTTTTTATAATTATAAAGATTTTTTTTTTATTAAATGAATTATTATGTTTGTGTAAACAAAATAATAATCCTGAATAATAACAATAATGGTAGCAAACATATTTTCTATAAATCACGCATATTGAAAGTTTCAGAAAATATACACTCCTCTCATTTAAATAACATCCATTTATAATAAAAAACTTGACTAAATCAAAATGGTTCAGATAATTAAGGCCACTTTCCTCCTTATATTACAAAAACTTTTTTTAATAAAGTAATAACAAAGAATATTATTGCAATTGTAGACTAATTGTAGAATATTATTGCATGGCCCTAGGTACAAGACTAGGTAATTTCATACAAAATGTCTTTTGCAGAAAAACCCACATGGAGAGGGGATTTATTTAAAATCTAATGTAGTACTTAATGTTACAAACAAAATTATGTACTAGAATTCAAAGAAAAATATTTGACTTATATTTATTTGTACAACAATAAAAAGAGATGAACTGCAAAATTTTACTTCAGACCATGTAAAACTGTTTTTCATTTATAACTTGCCACAGCTTTCTTTTGCAAAATTTCAAAATAAATGCCAAAGTAGGAATTAGTGTTTGTCACTCACCCAACTGAGTTATAAAACTTAGAACTAAATGTTATTCAAATAAAGTAGGGTGGCCCTAGGTACACAGGCCTCCCCTAATGATGACAATTATATGGTTTGACCTTAAATTGGGAAATATTGATAAATTGGTTACAGTAACAAAATGACTGAACATTTACCAAACCGAAATAAACCAATATTTTTTTTCGGCTCAGTTCCAGTTTTTGTTCCGACTAAAATAATGGTTTTTTCCAGTTTTGGGTTTGGTTCCAGTTGGAATCCTTGGTATTTTCATTGTATTCAAGGGGTTTGTCCCATGTGATACTTTCCTCTATTAATCTCAAAATAAATTAGATCATAGTTGACTTTTGAATGTACATATTTATCATTTAAATATAGATCATTCTTAAAATGCTTTCTTCAAGTCAATTATTTTTTTCTCAGACTTTCTATTATGGTACTTATTCATTCCTCTCTTGGCCCCAGTAGTCTAGTGGTCAAGGTGACAGACTCATGGCCAGCATGTCATGAGTTTGAGCCTTGTACCACTGAAGACCTGCCATGCAGAGGGGGCCAATGTATGTTAAATATGTTGCGGTTCAAATGTCCTCCCATTGGTGTGGAAGTTAGGAGAAGGGTGTCAGCTCAGGTGTCGTCCTTGTTACTTGACCATGGTTCAAAATTACAAGGTTCATTGCCAAAAGCCATCAAGTAGCTGAATAATGCGACGTTAATATTCATTCACTCACTTACTCAGTATTCATTTCTCTCGGGATATAAATTCATTAGTGGAATCCTCAATCAAACAGCTGTCATTTTTGCAAACTGAGCATTCAATATTATTTAAAATGTAATCTTAAAATTAATTTGTTATTGAATACAATTCTCCAAAGACCTGTGTAGCCTGATTGAAATCACACCAAATAGGCATAAGATGAAAAGTATTTTAAATCTAAAATGGCCATCTAGTGCTAAGAAAAACATGTTGTATAGAGTATAAAAAAATGACTGAATCTTGATGAAACAGGTGAAGACAGCAGAACAACCATTTAAAAAAACGAAGATTTGAATGTAAAATGAAACTGAAAAGTATAAGTACCATGATAAAAAAATAGAGTGCAAGAAATTTCTAAATGCAAAAGTGAAAAAATTTTAAAATAAAATAATTTGAGACTGAAAGAAGAATTAAGTATTATGACAAAAAGGCAACAAAAGTTACTGTTAAACCTGAAGAAATAATGAAATAATTTATTAAAAGCAAAACTGTAAAAATTTGGCATTTGACACCATTTAATAAAAAGACTATCTGAGAAAGATTACTACAGTAATGCCAACACTCATCACCCTCAGCGATGTAAACTTAGTTGCAAAATCAAGACTTAAGAATAGAAAAATCAAGCTGAAACACCAAATTCTTGAAATTTATACAAGTAGAAGCCTGGCAGGCACATGAACAAGGCTTAGAACTGTAAAAAAGTATTCTATGTGCAAACACTGAGCTTAACACATAACGTCTTTTCTCCTATCCTGCCATTCTGGCAAAATTGCTGCACATTAACAACAACCTCTGAGAGGACTTATACGAAGATAACACTATGCAGATTGCCGATTCTGTCTATAGGACTTATTGTCCTATGACCTACTTGAAGGATTTATTATTATGGCAATAAGAATAAAAAGATCTACAATAAAAAAGTCAGCCATTGAATTTTTTACTTTCTTGAGAAACAATTATGTGTCTAATACATAGATCACATTTCATAATGGCTGAAGTCACCGAAATCTTTACAAAGAAAAAAAAAAGAAATCCGAACCTTTGAAAATAAAATTAACCAAAAACTGGAATCCGTTAAACCAATTCTTCTGTTTCTCCTAGTTTTGAGAACTAGAAACTGTAGAACACTAGCAGGAAGAAGGCTGGCTGGAAAAGGCTTATTGAGAAGGTCAAGGGGCCCTGGGCTGTTGTGCCACTGAGGAAGGAATTGTTCTGTAACAGTTAAGTGGGAAATCCTCATACACTCTTAAAAGTTACCTGGTACGCATCAATAATGAATGTCATGCAAAAACAAAACATGAATACTGCAGCAATGATGTCCAATATAGAAATGGTTAAACTTTTTAAAAAAAAAGTCAAATTAATTGCTTGAAATTTATTCAGTTATCACAATAAAAAATAATAATCATATATACACTCACTTCCAAAAGTTAAGCACGGAGAGGAAAATGCTAACTTCCGGAAGCCAATCAGAATTGAAGAGGATACAATGCGCTGCAGAGGTAGATGGAAGTATGCAAATATGTTAGGTCACAGCCAATCGTGCTTTCATGTCAAGAAATATGCAAAAAGGGCAGTCTTATAAGAAGCCAGCTTTATAAAGGGTTACAGAAGTTGATTGTAAGTGTTGATAGAAGGTGTTTAAAACTTTCGTACAATTTGTTTTCAAGACATACATGTTTCTATGACTTCCAGAAAACGAATGGAAGATTCTAAGTGCTGGAATGCTGTGGGGCGCATTGAAGCAGGACAGTCGATCACAGATGTTGCTCTTTTCTTCAGTGTTCATCATTCTGTAATTTCACGTTTATGGAAACAATTCCAAACCACACAGACAGTAGTCCGAAGGCCCGTAGATGGTCGCCCAAGGGTTACAACCCCTGTGGAAGATCGATATATTGCTATTGTAGCCAAGCGGAATCGAAGAGCGACCTCTACACGTGTGACATCTATGGTTACAGCGTCCATTGGTTAGGCTATATCTGCAGCTACTGTACGCCAAAGATTACATATGAATGGACTGTATACCCGTGTACCTTGAGTTTGTGTTCCTCTATCCGTCCAAGAAAGAGGGGCACGATTAAATTGGTGTCAGGAACATGGCAATTGGACTGTGTCTGACTGGGGCAATGTCATGTTTACTGATGAGTCAAGATTAGCTCTGCAGCCAGATGATAAGCGTATAAGGATATGGCGTGAACAAGGAACATGCAATCAGCCCTAAAACATCACCGAACATAACACATTCCGAGGCGGAAGCATTATGGTGTGGGTAGGGATTTCATTAGGATACCGCACCGACCTGCACATCTTTAAACGGGGTTCTATAACGGCTGTCTGGTACCGAGATGAAGTCCTAGAACCCATTGTGAGATTGTACTCTGCAGCAGTTGGCCCTACTTTTGTTTTAATGGACGATAACGCATGTCTTTATTTTCACTTTATATATAATTCTGTTTAAGTCTCCAGTATGACATTATCTGATAACTTACAAAAAATTAATATTGTTTTCATTTCTGTATATAATTATTGATTTTGTTTTATGTATAAATATATATGCTACTTTACTGCCAAATTTTGTGTCCATCAAAGCAGTATTTGTTGATTTTTTTGCATTTTACATCTTCGTGCTTAACTTTTGGAAGTGAGTGCATAAACACTACATCAAACACAGTATGAGGCATTAAAAATCAAGTTAACTCTATTGTGATGCTGTTATCCAAATTAGTGAAAATTTAAAACAATTTGGCAGGTAACTATTGATATCAAATTAGAAACCAAACTTTAGCAATGCATCATTGTATTGCATGTACTACTGTTTCTTTGCATTCTTAAAATCTTTTTAATAAAATATAAATAAAGCATTTTAGTCTAGGAAAATTAACTGTAAGTTATCTCCTTAAAAAAAGAAGTTAAATAATACAAATTTGTCATTAAGTATGCAGTAAATATCAAAAATGTGATCTTATTAAAGTTAGTCAACAAGTATAATTAAATGTTAATCTTTTTAAAAGCATCTGCCAATTTTAAATAATGAATAGGGATAAGAAACAAGGAACATGTGACTGACCTATTTGGGATAATTTGTATTTAAGTATATATCCAGTATTCCAAAAGAAACAATTTGCTGGAATGAAATCATTGTAGCGTGTTATCTAAAAGCTTCTCATTCCAAGGGGTGTCCTTTTCTCTTCTTTAACCCAATTTGCATTACAATGTACATAATTAAGTTAACATATATTTTAATAGATTCAGACCAAGGGAATCTCATGGAGCGATTACAGGCAGAGAAGTAAGGGGTTTTTTTTGTATTTTCTTTTATTTACTTCCAATTCTCAGTGTTTATATATATATATATATATATCTTTGCAGTGTTTTACAAATATTTTTTAATAAAAGAATAAATAATCACTACAAACGTGTAAATATCTATCTTTACCTATTAGATTTGAATAATAATGTTTGGTGCTTTTTTAAATTGGCTATTTAAAGAATTATGTACATAATAAAATTAAAGTTATTCATATGGTTTCTGACATCTAATAAGATTATCATAAATATATTTATGGTTCAGTCTAAACTTAGCTATTGATAAATATTGTTAATGGAGTAATACTTTTTAAACTTAATCAAAATTCTCTTTTACACTTACAAGGGGAGGGCACGACTAAGGAAATTCATTTGGGGTCGAGACTTGATGCAATAGTAGTACTCCTTTAGGGTGTGCAACCCTCAATTCAATTCCGCCGAATGGCCCGTCTATTCAGAGAAAATAGCCTTCAAAATTCATGCTTAGCTTTTATACAATTGAGTTTTAATTTCCTCCAACGACTACATAGCGTGGTTGGTTAAACGCCTACTAACTATGCGAGAGGATAGGGTTCGATTCACACAATCAACTTTTTTTTTCAATTCATTTAATTATTTTTTAAAATTAAATAAATTTATTTATGAAAGGTTTTATATAGTAATTATTTTGTATTTTATAAAGTAAAAAAACTGCAGTATCACTGGTTCAAGTCCTGATCCCACTGAAGACTTGCCGTGTAAAGGGAGCTGGTGCATGTAAATCTTTCGTGACTCTTAAGTCCTTCCATTGGGGTGGTGGGATACTTTGGGTACAGTGTGTCAGGTCGTGTCATTTATGTCCCTTGACCAAGGCTCAAAATTATGAGGTTTTGCCTATAGCCCTCTTGTCGCTTTTTAGTTTGACATAAATAAAACAGTCACTAATTCAATCCAAATAGTTAAGAAATGTGGAAAATGAAAAAGGTGACTTGTTAAACATAACCAGGGAAAATTTATTGATTAAAGTATTACAAAATTATGATAGTTTTTACATATGCCGTAAAAGGCAATGTACTAGACACCAAAAATTGTTTAATCTGTTGTTAAATTTTTATACCTTGTTCTT
>BMAV01006557.1:0-54188 GCA_019973955.1 Trichonephila inaurata madagascariensis | reverse complement strand
ATTTGAAAATTATGCTTTGAAATCATATGAATGAACCATAAAAAAATATTCCTTAAGAAAATGTTTTCCTTTTGTACTACCCATTTTTTACAATGACGTTTTAGTTTTTCAGCAAAACCTTTTTAAAACATTTTAATACTGCTGAAACTTAATTATTCCTTCAACATACATAAAAAACATTAAAATTGTACATTATTATAAGCATGTATTGTAAAAGGTTGAATGAAATGCATAAAATATTTGCTAGATGTTACAACAAAAATTGTCTCTTCTAATTATTTTTACATGTCTAGTAAACTTGACTACATTTCTGATGCTTTTAATTATGAATATCCTTTATTCTGACCAACTTGAATAAAATGTATTCATTATTTAGTTGATACAAATACAAAAAAATTCGACATTATCCGTATGAATGTTTTTTTAAAAGAATTTATACAAAATCCAGTTGTCAAATGTACGAGTACAGAAAATATATTTTATGAAAACTATTTTCAATAGTATCTACTTTTTGTTTGAAAGAATCCTTTTCAATTTAAATAATATACGATATCTCTCACATGTTTTCAGGAAATGCTATTTGCATATACTAGACTCATAACTAATCTGCATAGTTTTACCTATTATGCTTTGCAGAAAGCTAGGTTCCTTATGTCAAGAATTAATGCAAGTAGAAAAAGAATTATTTTTTTGTAATGTAGTCAGCTTGCAACTGTCTGAATATGCAAATGTTTTTCTATTATTTACTATTTTTTCTGCTGTAAGTATATGCCTTCTTACCCTTTTCTGTCTTTGATTTCTAATTCAGTCATGGCAATATAAAGTCAATTTATTCAAATTAAATTCAATTGATTCACGAAACAAATATTTAGAAATCAGTTTTACAATAATCCGAATTCTATAACACTACTTCTTTTTCAATTTTGATATTCGCAAACTTTGCTTTTTCTTGTATAATTTCGCATCCTCAATTGCTGTCATTTGTTTTTGTTTACATACTTCACCAGTTTGATAAAGCAAAGTTTTAAAAAAATGAAGTAATACTGAATCAGTGATATTTATTTTTATGAGTAATGTGGGTTTATAAAATTTTTTTCTAAAAATCAAACATATATTGAGCATTGCATTATAATTATTGTGTCATATGTGTCTGTATACGTGAAAAATAATTTAAAAAAGAATAATAGCTTATTCCGTTTTAAATTTTAACTCCAATAAGTATTTGTACTGGGTTAAATCTAATATAATGATATAAATTTGTTTTATCCAGCCTTCGGGAACTAAATTTTTTTAATTAGTCTGCAAGGTTATTTAGGTTGCCCCCTCCCGATCTACTTTTATGTGGTTGTTTTAGGAAAAAAAATATTAATATGTTTATTTTATTACTTTTGAACTAATACAGCTATCCTCTAAGCAGCAGTAAGTAGTTTAAAACCAAAATAAATAAAAATAAATTATACATTTCAAAAGTTCTAGTTCAGCCTCTGTACAGAGTTTTGAGCTATATATATGCAAAATATTATTATAATAGAAGCATTTTTCATAAAAGGAGAATGTTTTGAAAATGGGTCATTCTATGTTCATTTTTTGTCAAAATATTGTATTCAAATATTTGTTTGTTGTAAAAATATTTTCTTAAAACAATTTTATGCACGTTTTCTAATCTAAGTGACACTAAATATCATAAATATTATCCATTTGTACTCTTTTACAATTTCACGGTTCCCTACGTAGTCGTATACCTTAAATCGAAATGAGTTTTTTTTTTCATTACAATCAAAAATTATCGAACATTATTTATAAATTACTACCAAAGGGTTGTTTCGATATGTAAATAAAGGCCTCCGTTCTAGTGAGTGTGAGGGTCAATTGAAAGACGAATTATCTAAAACTTAACAACCTCCATTCCAATTATTTCTGTATTTCAAATGGTCCGCATCTTAGTAGACACGGCAAGTTCCCAAGAGTGGAAGCCATCTTGTGGCGGCTTCCGCTACCAAATGGTGGCGTTTGTGTGTGTGAATTCCTTATTTAATTCAAACTCTCGAAGGATGCTAACCGCTGCAGTGATTTAATTTTGCCCAGGGTACCAAAACCAAATTGAGAGACTAAAGGGATTCTTTACTTACCACATATTCATATTGCATGCAGAGGACTACGATTTTCGCAACACTAAATGCAATCGCCTGCAGCCAGGATCGATCCCACAATCTTAGGTTTACAAAGCAGGCAAGCTACCTCTAAGCCATGGAGCTGAATGGAAAAGAAGAAAAGAAGTTTAAATATATATAGAATAATTTATATATTAGTAATATTTATTGCCGCCCTTTTCGATTACATCCTTATTGGATTAATATTCAAAAATAATACGCAATGAAAGTTAATAAATTTGCTTTCACATTTTGAAGGGATAAGCTATTAACTTTTTTCATGAGAATTCTTTACTATGAGTGGTTTTAGAAAATTAGGAAAAACTTATGAAAAATGAGCAAATATTTGAAATTCCTACGTAGTTTGACTAACTCTATTTTCGCAAATAACCCATCTAGTCTTTTACTGGAATATAAATCAAATGTTTCGCTTGACTTTCCGTTTTTTGAGCATAAAACTGGTCTTTACTTTCCATTGTTTTCCGTCAAATCAAATAATTCATGAAAAGATAATGCTCACAACATATTAATGATGTACATTTATCAAAAAGAAAACATATAAACATTGTCATGGCGATTCACATATTCGTGGATATAGTCCCTTTCACTAAACTATGGGTAATCTAATCCAACATTGAAAACTATTTATCATTAGAAAGCTTGGCAGAGGCCGTTAAAATATCCATTTATAAACGTTAATTGTATTTTGTTATCACTAAAGTAAGATTAAAGGCGAAACTAATCAAATAAAGCAGACGCTCTCTATATTGAAAGGTAACTATTAGTAAGATAACTTTAACCACGAGATTTCAAAAATGTAGATAATTCATTTTATTCCTTCATACGAGATTTATTCTCTATTCTTTGGACACATACTTTACCTTAAAAATTTATTACTGTCTAGTTTACTAATGTAAAGAATTTTTCAAATCGTTCTCAATTTATGAAACGATAACTATTACGTATATGTTGCTAAATTTAATTCACGTGTTATCAACGGAGCTTCATCTCTATAAGATATATTAATTTAACAATTGCTTTGAGATTATATCATTGAATCTGAAATAAATTCGCCATGAAATAAAGTCAATATTAATTTCACTTTTTTGGAAACGTAACATAATAATGCATTTGATTATTTTTTGACAACATGCAGATGAAAGAATTTTTTGCACGCGGACAGTTTGAAAAGGTGAGCTCACTATGTTAATGATTCCCAAAAAAGTATTAACTTAAAAAAGGCGAGAAAAATATTAATCGGATTATTTTAGAACAAAGAATTTCATTTTCATGTTAAAATAAGTTAAAGTAAATTAAAATAACGCAACGTCATTCTGTTAAAAAGTTATGTTATGAAGAAAAGAAAAACTTACAAGAGTCTTTCTTAAATCGTTTGATAATTGCATGTTTTAGTAATTAAATTAGTTTATATTTTTCAAAAAAAAAACATTACAGTGGAATATATATTTAAAAACATTAGGGGCGGGGAGGGTACAAACTTTCCACCAAACGGCGGACCAACTCTGTGTTATACAACTGTTTGTACTCTTTGCTCAAATTGTAAAACTGTAATTTACATTTATTATATAGTTCTCTTAATTTGTTTTATTTTAAGAATAATTGTTCTTGACACTCCTTTTCAATTAAATGTATTGCAGAAGCTGCGTCTTTCAAGACTTCATAAGCTCAGATTTTGATTAACCTGTAGCACTTGCAGCTTCCTGGAAAGCTGAGTATTTCGTTTCGTTCATTGTTAATTAGCTTTCATATGAGATAACGCTTTTATTCTCACTGAACGATTCCAGTTCAGGCAACCTCTGCGATATTTTTTTTGCGAGACCTTGTAATATTGTACTATCGCAACAGTATTGTCGACATTATATGGGAAGAAGCCCATTGTTACGGGCTCACGCGTCTTTTCTGTAACATAACCTCTGGATTCTTTGACGTCCAAGATTAATGGCAAATCTTTTCCAACCCAAATCCAAGAAGTGAAATGCAAGTGTAGATGCAAATAAGATAGCCTTTAAAAGAACAGAAGTTTTAGTAAGCGGGATGGCAATTTAGAGAAAGTTCTGTTTGGAAAAGATAGAAGTGTAATTTGACGGCCTACCAAAAAATCATGGATTCCTAGCCATTACTACAAGGTGCATACTATTGCACGCGCGCCGATCTGTCTCTCTGAAAGTGATTGAACCGTTGCGTAATTCAAGGTAGGACAGATTATTTGATATCTGAATTCGTAATATTGTTAGATTTGAAAGTAGGCGGATAATATAATTATTTAGATAAGTGATCCAAGTTGCACGATTCGTTTTAACTACGGCTACGTGTTTTGGTTTATTCTCACTTAATATAAGTTTGTTCAATATATTAGAAATTTAAGTTAAACTCTTAATAAAGCCATATTAAGAATTCTAAAATGTCGATTCATTTCGAGAACCCCACACCTCTAATTCACGCTGAAAACCAAAGATATGGTCGACAAAGATCGACCATATCACAAAATGATTGCGAATTCTGTACGTACTACGCATAAGAAATCGGATTTGCGAACTTGGAGAATAACCTTGAACATTGATATTGTTGAGATATAACTTAATAAATGTATTACATCTACACGAAAAACTCGTTTATATGTGTAAGGATAACTGAAGTATATGTAAAAGAAAATCTCTTACTTACCATTTAAATTTGATTCTCAATAACATAGTCAAGTCTTAAATTAAAAACCTAATTAATTCACAGAAAAGATATTCTAAGCTTAACCATCCCGATCATAGCTCAATAAATTTTATGTTCTTCTCCTGTACGACCACACCCTTTACTTTCGAATCGAAAACATAAACTAAAAAGAGTGTTTAGCAGTTCTGGAAATACGTATACAGCCGAAGTAGTATTTTTGAAATCTAATCGGGTCACTTGGTGTTCGTTTCTCTTATCGAAAAGATGGGTCGATTTTTGTTTTTACAAGAAGTTCTCGATGAGATGAGCTGAAACATTACATATACACTGCTTTTTGTAAAAAGTGCAACACCATGAATGAGTCATTAGAATTAACGGAACTTGGCAGCTAATATCAATTATAGAATGTTAAGTAAAAAATAAAGTTTCAGAGCCACCGAGCATGCGTAACGTGTCCAGTCCCCTCTGAACTGATGCTGAAAGTGTATAAATAGAGGGTCGTAGCGGGACGTTGTAAATAGTTAATGATTATTTGCTAGTGGCGAACGTTTAGTGAGACCTAAGTATGCCACCACAATGAAATGAATCAAAATTCCAGCAACTTACGAAGTTTAAACAGGAAAGGATTATTGGCGTTCGAAAAAAAGGATTTTACTACTACGCAATAGGAGCTCGTGTGATGCGATACAGTTCCCAGGTGATATGAGTTTGGAAGCAGTGGACCGACAAGTACCGAACAACTCGAAATATTGGCATCGAGCGACGGAAGGTGACGTCAGCTGGTGACGATCGACACCAGCTCCGAATGGTAGCGAATGACCGTACAGCTTTCTCCAGGCAGTTCGCAGCACGTTGGTCTACTGCTACAGGTGTATTAATATCGGCTTCGTCAATCCGTCGATGTCTGCTGCACCGTGGATTGCGTATAAGGGTGACTTAATACAAGAACCCCTCACGGCAAACCATCGACGAGTGCGTCGGCAATGAGCTCATGAGCACAGAGCCTGACAAGCTGATTGGCACCAAGTTGTTTATTCTGATGAATTACGTTTCAGTTTTTGGACCATGATGGCTGCATTCGTGTTAGACGCTGCCTTCCAGAGTGCATTATCGAACGACATTGTGGCCTAATATCCAAAGCTGTGGTTTCAGGTGCGATTTTGCATAATGGACGATTCAATTTGCTATGAATTGAGAGTAATCTCAATAGCAACAGGTACGTCCGTGAATTGGTACAGCCCGAAGTCGTTCCCTTTCTTCAAGATGTCCCTGGAGCTATCGTTCAGCGTAATAATGCACGCCCACATGTTGCAAAGACTGTTCGAGACTTCTGTTCAGCCGAACACATGCAACTTCTTCTTTGGCTTGCTTATTAGCAGGATATGTCGCCTATTGAACACGTGTGAGATTTGCTTGTTTGGCGTCTCGCTCGTGATATGCGTCCTCGAGCTTACAAGGACGTATTTTTCCTGCTCTACAAGCAACATGGAATTCTCTTCCACTAGCAGACATTCAAAATCTGTTTGACTCCCTACCACGTCATATACCAGCACTTACTGCAATGCGGGGCGGCTACCAAAATACTGATTTCGGACATTTATTATTGTTTTTTCGCTTTCAAAATTTCGTCATTTATTTGTACTAATATAAGTCGTTTGTGCATATTAAATTTCATTTAATTCTGATGATTCCTTCATGGTGTTGTTTTTACAAACAGCAGTTTATAAATCTATGGAAATAATTATTGTTTTTCTGTAAAACTCATAGAATAATTATTATTTTATCTATCAAGTGATAAACCGCGATCTTGGAACTAAAGCTGTACCAAACTGGAGTTTGTACTAGTGTCTTAAGAAAAATGATCAAGCAACATTCTATAATTTAAAAACCTTTGTTTAATGATTCTTTAAAGAAAAGTAACTTTTTGACAATACTCATTGAATTTGAATAAAATTGTTTTATATATATATATATATATATATATATATATATATACCACACTTCAACACTTATCCGAAGCTAAATTATGATATTTATAATTATACATGATTACAATGGAAAAATATAGGAGAAGTATTAGCTGAACTTAATGTATTTTCTCGTGCTGATTTCAGAAATAAAAATTCAAATTTTCTATCACGTAACAATTTTTTTTTTGAAAAACTTAGTTTTACTTGGATTTTTATTCACATTTATAAAAAAAAATTAACACCATTGAATTTCTTTCCTCCGTGGCTGACCTTTATTCAACCTTTGTGAAACGTACAGAATACTACTCTGTGTCATCTATACTTTATCTCCTTCTCTTTCTGTAGCAATATTTGTCTACAAATAGAGTTTCGCGAATCATTAACTTAGATCCTTATCTTGGCTTCATAACGTAGGGATGTCACTAGTCTGGATTCATTCTGAACGTAAGACGCTGAAATTTTGAACTAGTTTAAATTTTTCTGTTATTTGTAATTTATTGTAATACGTAAGTGTGGGAGTTTTCATCTCAGAAACACTTTTAACTGTTGTATTTTGTTCTGTGCTTTACGTGAAGCATGGCTTTCAGTTCAAGACGTTGCAAAAATTTTCCGGATGACTTTTGTTACATATACGGTGAATATAGTTTAATTAACAATCGCAGGAGAAGCATTACAGACCCAGAAAAACAACTTTATCTTGCTTATTTTGGCATGAAACTTGGAGACCAAGACAAATTATGGGCTCATCATAAAAACTGTGTTAAATACCTCAAAGATCTACGATTCTGGCTCAACGGAAAGAAGACGGCCGTACGATTTAGAGTTTCTATGACATAGAGGTAACCGAAAAACTTTCTGATGATTTTAGTTTTGTTTCTGTCTTATCCATCGGTATAACCGCAAATCTCAAAAGCTGATATATTATCTTCCTAATAATCCATCGTCCATACACCTCTTTCCTCATGGACCTAATATTCATTTGCCTTTGCCTCCAACTATAAGTTGAAAAATATGTACAGGTATATCCGAAGCCAAATTCACATAGGGAATCTTTGTTGGTCCAGATATTCGCAAGATTATGAAGAATAACGAATTTGAGACTTGTATGACATCAAATGAAAAAGAAGCATGAGTTATTTTCAAAGATACTATCAGAAAGTTTCTTGACAATTGCAAGGATCCTGACCGTAAAACAATTGCAATGAATAAGCTAGAGAAATTTTAAGAAACGGGTTGATCCATGAGTGCGAAATTACATTTCCTTCATTCACATGTAGACTTTCTCCTGTAAAATTTAGGATTAGTCAATGAAGAACAAGGAGCAGGGTTCGATTAAGGTATCAAAGATATGAAATGCAAATATCAAGGAAAAATGGACAAAACATGCTAGCCATTTATTTTTGGTGTTAAGGTAACCGACTAGTTCCGAACCGTGATTTAGCAAATGCGTATAAATGGATAATATTTATGATATTTAATGCAACTTATTATAGAAAATGTATATAAAATTGTTTTAAGGATATATTTGCAATAAAACATTATTTAATTACAATATTTTGACAAAAAATGAACAAAGAATTACCAATTTTCGAAATATTCTCCTTTTGTGAAAAAGGCTTCTATTATAATTATATTTTGCCTGTATATAGCTCAGAACTCTGTATAGATACCCAACTAGAATTTTTGATATATATAACTAAAAGTTGGCTTATCCATGTTTTACGACAACAGAGAGGAGAAATTTTAAGAATAAAACGCCGATAATTATTTAAATGGGTTGTAACTCTGAAAATAATGTGATTTTTCAAATAAAATTGTTCAGACTCTCTGGAGAAGTCTTACTTTATATAAGAAAAATTGTATTATTTTAGAAACATTTTTTATTAAAGAAAAACATTTTGAAAAAAGGTTATTCTAAGTTCATTTTTTGCCAAAATATTGTATTTAAATAAATTTATTTTTTGTCAAAATGTTCTTAAAACAATTTTATGCATGTATTCTAATCTAAGTAACACTAAATATGAAAATTAGAAGTTTATGCGCTTTTTTTAAAATCACGGTTCCGAACGTGGTCGGATACCTTAAACGAGATAGGCCTGATATTAAATATAAAAGAAGAAAGTCAAAAGAAATTTCAAAGGAAACAGAGAATGCACCCAAGGAGAAACTTTGTTTTGCGTTCTGGCATATTTTTAAATATGCTTCAAACATGTATGCTCTCAAAAATAATTTTTGCTCCTTTTGGTCAATAGTTTATTTTATGTATATACCTATAAAAAAACAAATTAAAATAGTGAGTTCGTGATTTTTTTTTTTTGAAATTACACCATAGTTAGTTGTAAATTGTATAAATCTTTAAAGAATGTTTTGTTTTTCTCACTATTAAAGACATCATGTGATGTTTAGAAACAATGATCTTCATCTAATTGCTGAGAAATTAATTTGCCTCACCAACAACCAATATTTACATAGATTTAATTGAATAAAAATAACTATTGCCAAAATTTTTAAAAGGCAAAATTGTTCGGTTTTTGGAAAAAATATTGATATTTTTTTTAAAAAAAACCCCGAATTTGAAGAAGAAAGGGAATTCTTTTTTGGCCCCAAACACACTAAGTAATTAAAAAATCACCAAAAAAATTTCGAAATTTTTCCCCAAAATTTTTAAATTTGGGTGTACCTTTTTGGTTTTATTATCTTAACCCAGGAAAAAGACATTTCCCTCCCATTCGATGACTTCTTTCTTTTTTTGGTTAAACTATAGTTAATTATAATTAGAAAAATTTACCAGCCCGAAAAAAAATTGTTTTAAATAATTCCCCGGTTACGGGAAAAAATTAAAAGGAAAACTCCCCAAATTTAATTTAAAGGGAATTTTTTCCAAATTTATGGGATACAAATTTTATTAAACTCAATCTTCAAAAACCCCTGAAATTTTTTAAAAAGACGTTTTTACCCTTTCTAAAAATATGGAATGTTTTCTAAAGAAATTTGAATAATTAAAATTAATTTTATTCACTTTTTTTTGTGCTAATAAGTACACATATAGAAAAAAAAATCACAGCATATAATAGCGAACATAATTTTTAGATACTTGGATTCCCCATGTCGTAAAATCTCCACAAGATCAATTATTTCATTGATTAAATCCAATAGTTACGAATCTATTTAAACATGAACTTATGATCGGAAAATGCCGGCGTTAAATTGAATTACATGATACTCCCAAATCTTTCTCCCGGGGAATAATCCGGGAAATTTTTAAATTAGGAAAGAAACCTTTTCCGAAATTTAAAGCAGAAGTACTAAAATATAGGAAATTAAGTTTAAAAAAATATTTCTTAAACGTTGGGGTTTTTTTATTTTTAAATTCCTTTTAAAGGACATTCTTTTAAAAATTTAAAATTTTTCAAGTACTTCATTGTATCTAAAAAATTTTTTAAAAAATTTTATAGAAATTTTTGTTGAAGTAACAAAAAAATATCTTACATTGTTATTGGTTTTTTAGTGCATTTTTAACCGTATACTTTTTTATGAATCCCCTGTATTTTTTTAAAAATACTTTGTGATACCGAATAACTTCCCTTTTATTTAAAAATCTTTTTCCCGGTAGGGGAAAAAAAGAACCAGGCACTGAATAAATACCGTTGCTTTTAAAAAAAATCCCAAAATCCCCCTTGATGCAGGTTCATAAAAGAACATAACCTCTATCCGGTAGGGTCCCTAGGGAAAATTGTTTTAATGGAAGAAAAAACATCACAGAACCCCAGGGTTCCTTTTCCCCATAGGGAGGGGTTTTCCCATGAATATTAATCGTAACCTGGGTTTTTAAAAAAGGTTTTTATGAGGGAAATTTTTTAGATGATCCAGGTTTTGGGGCCCCAAAATTTGAAGTTTATCTGTTTCGCCCCCATGTTTAACCCCCATTACAAATAAAGGGGTTTTCAACTATTGACTACTGTTTTCCCAAATTTCTCAATTGGCTTTTCCCGGGAATGGGGAAAGGTTTAAAATTTTGGATTCCTGTTTCTTTTTGAAATTCCTTTTTAATGGGCCACTGATTATTTTGGGTAAAAAAAAGGAGCATCAGTCCGCCAAACAACACATTCCGGTCTTTCTTACGACTCCATCAGGTTAATTATTAGAAAGACATTTAGATCCTAAATTTCCTAGGAACTCACATAGAGAAACAGAAATAAACCATTGCATCAATGGATCTGAGAAGTACCTGATTGCCCAAGAAAGAAATCTCTTACGATGCTCCGTCTTATTTCAGGTGATGACTATCTCCGCAAGCACTTCCATTTCATCAATGTCGCATCAGACTCTCTAAGTAATCTAAAAGAGGATATGGACCTCTTGCCCTTCCACAAATGCCCTGCTCTTCCTCGCATTTCTTTTTGCGATCGGTTTGGGATTGATATTGGGTGGCGAGGACTGCTCTGAGTTTATAAACGTAATGGCGTCATTTTTTCCTTGTGTTGTGTTTGTTATGATGTTCAGTTGTCTTGTAACTTGGCATTTTAAATTACATAATTCACATAAATAAATAAATAAATAATATAAAGTATATATATAGGCCAATTCTCTACTAACAAGAGATCACATCCAAACAATAACATTCGACAAACACATAGACAGCAGGAAAATCACACAATGAGGTCAGAGAAATTCGAGATAATAAATATAAAATGGATGCTGCAGTGCAAATGAACATTACTGACTTAGGACAGTTATTATATAAAAAAATTAAATTATATATAAGTGGGGTTAACATGTTTTTGGCCAGCCAACCTTCCCCCTTTTTTCGTAAATAACACTGGGGCAAAAAAAAGGGAAATAATGGATAGAAATATCTAAATCCATTACAAGATAGAGGTAACTTACCTAAAAAATTTCACTACAAATGCGAAGCCCGGGGCTAAATCTGAGTGGAAACATTCAATTTGTTGCCGATTCATACCCTAATACAGATTTAAATCAAAAAAAGTGAAATGTAGCACTTAACAAAAGATTAAAAAAAATGGAAATAAAAATTTTAATAGTTGCATATTATAGCATAACTATAAACACCAGAATAAATATGAAAAAAAATAGGAAGTAATTTCAACCTAATATTGACTATGGAGATAACTATAACAAAATATTTTTTATAGTAATAAGCTTTATCAATCTCATAATTTTAATCATAACTATTTTTGAATAGCTTTTATTTATATAACCCATTAAACAATTAATTGGGTATTTCTTGATTTAAGCAATATTTAGTAAAATGTATATAGTTATTTATAATGTCTGATTTTTGACACAAAAAAATTTTTTACGTTGTATATAATTAATACCAATATTTCTGAATATAGAAACATGTACATTACTCTCCCAATGAGGAACTTTTATAATATTGAAATTAAAATTTCTTTTATCATAAATATTAGAAACTATTACATTTTCATATAATTTGACATGTATGTCAAGAAAATTTGCTTCATTGTTGTTATTATTTGACTGTATTAGATTAAGATATTGTGGATAAAAATTAATGTTAGGTATAAAATTGCTTGTTTGCCAAAAAAGATTATATCATCTATATAACAATAAATATAAAATTTAGAATTATTAATGTAACTACTTTCAAAATAATGTAATATAAATTGGAAGACAGTTGCTCGCAGGGCTACCTTGTGGCAATCCTTTAATCTGCTGATAATAGTTACCTTTTATGATATATATAGTTCTCTTTAAGTACAAACCTAAGTAGTGAACCAAATCTATGATAATTAACATTATTAAATAAATTTCTTTATGTAAATTTACAAGTTATTAATAAATCATCAATATTAATGAGAAAAAGATCTTTAAAAACTAAACTTAGACGTAAATTTTTTTTTTTTTTCATTTTTTAAAAGGATTTTATTTTTTTAAAAAATGGTGAAAAGGTTTTTTTTATTGTTTTGCAATATTTCAGGAGAATTTTTGTTTTGTTTATATTATTAAAACCATTTTTTTAACTGTCCTAAATTTAACTTTCCTTTATGAAATTTGGGAGTACGAAATATATTAAATTTAAAATTATTATTAATTTGAATTTTTAACTTTTATGAAAAGCCAAGATATGTTTATTTATTTCTCTATCAGAAACAGAAGACTTAATAAAAGCTGTATTATTATCGAAATAATTGTTGATCAATAAATTATAATAGTATTTTACATATGAAGGCAAAATTTCCTGGCACTTTATCAACATAAACTATAATAAATTTATTTTGTAAATTTTTAATCTGACTTTAATATTATTAAAAGATTTTATTATATATATATATATATATATATATATATATATATATATATATATATATATATAAAGTATCTCAAATGTTTCCTTAAGCTTTAAAGGGATATGCAAAATTCCTGTACAATAAGATACATTTTGTTGAAAGTCTCATTCAACAGTAATTTTTACTGAGGCTAGTCACGGCAAATAATGATTTTAGTAAAAGCATAGTGATAAATAACGAATAATTTAAGCACTGCTTCAATTTATTTGAAATTTATATGTAAACACTTGAAACGTTCATCTAAAAATTATAATGCCCATTAAATTTATTAATGTTTTATTTAATGATATCTATCTTTATGAATGTTCGTAATTATTTAATTAATGCGTTGGTAGTAAACCCGTTCAAGACTATGATCATATATATGTGATCACGCGTTTCTTCCTCCAGAGCCCACGGTATCATATATATGATTGAGCTTTCTCCGCTCTGAGAACTATGATCACACCGGTATGATCTCGGTCTAGTCTATTAGAGGTGTAAGATGACGGATAAATTCCGGTTTTTTTTCAAATAATGTTTCACAAAATTTTAAACTTCAATACTTTCTTTCGGCTGTGATTTTTTTTTTGAAGTGAAGCTTTTTGGGCTCGAGAGTGAATTAGAACATTGCCCAGTTTTGCGTAACAGTGAAAAAGCGAACGGAAGTAGCCTTCCACCATTCCCCTGAATCGTCGCCATGGTAAGGAGAGAGCCAGAAAAGGAAAAGGGGAGCGGGGACACCGCGTGACTTGTGTCATATTGGTGAAAAAGTTCGATAATTGACCACGTCTCTGACTGGTGGACTTGCCCAACTTTCGATTAGGGATCCTTTTCTCCAGACCCGGGAACATTATCAGCGGTCGCATCAGTTGCAGTGGGAGTATTACGGTGTAGACAAAATAGCTCTTGCAGCAAAAGCGGGCCTTTCTGAAATTTTCTTTAGATTGTTGGCTACATGGTGATGTGTTCGGTGGCTAATTTATTTCTTTAATTTTCATTTGCGTTAAATTATTTTAAATTCTAGTCAGAATGCCTAACTCTAATGCACTAACAGGAAAAGTGTTTCGTGAAAGAAAGTAAAAAAAAAAACTAGCAGGAAGTCCAGTCGAAAAAGTCACAAAAAACAGAAAAAATAATGCAAATTCATCAAGTGCTACGTCCAAATCTCGATCAGAGTACATGAGAGAATATCAAGCACGAAAAAAAAAGAAACATTGCTAAATACTCTCTTAATGCCGAGTTTAATGACAAACAGAAAAATAATGGAAATCCATTAAGTGCTCCGGCATCACACAATAGGTTACAAATATTTTTTTTTCTTTTACAATCACCTAAAATTTGGGAAAATAAATAAATCCGAAAGATTTATAAATAAGAAGATGCAAGAATTGCAAATAAATATTAAAACCTTTCAGCTCAAAATAATTAAGTAAATAAAAATCCTTTTTTTTTTTTCAAGAAATTTTCAAGTACGAAAGATTTTACAGTAAAGTAAGTACGAGAAAATTGGCGAAAATGATAAGTCACAGCAAGGATTATAAACATAAACAGAGTTCTAAAAAAATATGAAGAAAAGAAATATTACTATCCATTGCGAATCAATGAAGATTAGTTTTTTTAAAAAAACATTCATGCTACGAAATCTTGAGTAATTCCACTCATTACTGAAATAATTTGCTGAAAAAGACATTTAATTCTCTTGCCTTTTTTCTATAATTAACATAAACATACGAGTAATTTGCTGCACTGCTAATGATGCCATCGTAAGACGTATTTGCAACTGAATTAATCTCTTAGCTGACTAGTGGTGTACTTAAGCCAGTGTACACGTGTGACATTTAATTTTTATTTGTTTGTATATATACATATATTGTTCTCGTTCGTTTAGATGCTGGCTGTTTAAATAAAAAATTTTTTAAAACTATTTTTGCTACATCGATACAGAACCCTTAAACACAATTTTAATTGTGGATTATATTAAAGACAAGTGCATAATATTTCATTAAGAGTACAGATGTAAGATGAAGAAAAAAATACGAATTTATAAAAGTTATCCCTTTTAAATACACGTGCCTATAATTTTTGATAATTAAATTTGTTTGCACATTTAATGTGTTAAAAATAATTATATTACTTATGTGATTTCTGTAAACTAAAATTTATAAAGTATATAAAATATTAATTAAATATGAAAAAGTCATAATAAACTTACATAATGTTTCATTTTTAAAATGTACTTCATAAAGATTCATGGAGGAAGTCAAAAATAGTATATTTTGGAGGAGTTTTTGTCATAATTGTGAAGGAAATGTATTTACACCAGATTGCACACACTTCTCAAACTTTCAATATTGGTGATCCAATTTTCAGTCAAAATTTCCAATAGGCTCCCCCCACAACGATAATTCATTGAATGCAATAATAGTGTATTTTTTTTTTGATGCTAACGCTACAGTACGACCTTAATTATTAACTGCACAAATGTTCAATATAAGTGTTAAATTTTGTATATGTTGCTTGAGTTGCTTTTAAGTAATAGGATAAATAATTTGTATTTTTCATAGTTCAGAATGTATTTAGTTTTACTTCCTCTCAGTAAATTAATATTTTTTAAATAGTCTTTTATTTTCGACTTCTCGATATGATCACTCCTCCACGTTGAGTTATAACGCCCTCTTAGGGGAGCGAGGCCCACAGTTTGAGAAACGCTGACTTACGCTAGTGTAGAATAAGACAAAATAAAAAATGCACGTATAGATATTTTAATGATATTTTTTTGTTTGTTATTTCTGTGTCATCATATAATCATTTACTTTAACTTTATGTAATAGCTTACAAATATTTTCTTTTTATGGTAGTTTTGTTATTTATTTCCGAGCTATTTTTTAATATGAGTTGTGATAGATAATTCGAATTTTGTAATACATGTCTACCATTAATTCTTTTCAGAAAAGCATAATTTTAAATAATCAAATCCCCTTACTCAAAATAAATTAGCAGATTAAAAAAATGAAATACAGATATTACTGTTTATGATCTAAAATAAATTCGCATATTCAAGACTGTTACCAAATAAAGGAAAGCACGAACAACCACTCGTGTCATATTTTAAGAGAGAGATAACACTTCAGATGTGAAAAATGTGTAAACATTTGCCAAATTATTCTTATCTTCTTAGAAATGACTTAGAAAATATCTTTTCAGAAATTACTAGTCTTCTATCATTGCTGTTATCTTTACCTAGATACACTGTCTTTAGTACACTGCGAATAAACAATAAGGCTCGCATTAGTGTTGATATATGACCATTTGAAGCGATTCTGTCATGCGAAAGTTAATCATTTTATTATCTAAAATAGGTATGTTCGATGGGTATGAGAATAAGATGATGGATTCACTCGAAAATTCCTTTTTATTAGGTAACAATCAAGAATAAGACAAAGTAAATGCAATGAATAATTGCTGAAAAATGAAAAATTAAATTTAACACACGGTAAAAAAATTAGATAGATTATACAAAGTAGCTTTATGAGCATATACTTTAGAACATATCATTTAACATTAAGAGCTAATGCATTTTTATATTCACAGTATAAATGTTTTTTAACAATTCCTATGAGACTCGATAAAAAAATGATCACTGTGACTTTAGATCTGCCACGTTAGTAAATAAATATATATAATCCATAGTAATAATGGCAAGAATAATTTTGTAAGTAAAGTTCCATATTGATAAGACATTTTCTTTAGTGGGCTAAATATTACAACAAGACTTGTCAATTTTTAAATAGAATAATTTACAGTTAACATCTATTTTTCCAGATGTGTGTGCTTTGTTATATTTTAAAGTACTATTTATATACAAGGTGAACCAAAATTATATTATCACTCATAATATTTTTTTACCATACAGATACAAATCCCGTCAAGTGGTCTATATGCTACTTTTACTCGTTATTTTTAAAGTTGAATTTGAACGCGAAAAGCCTGAGAACCTCCTGTAAATGACCCATTGGATTTGAAGACCTGTTATATTGTCACGATTTGGATGGCAACATAATTTTAACTGTTCCCTGTTTCTTCAGGTTATTCATTGGGTATAACAACAGGATTTCTTACTTTAACATATTTACATGCTTAACGGATATTTCACTTATTAACTTACTGCTGCTACAACTGTTTTTCAAAACACATACTTAAATATGTAAACGAAGGAATCAAGTTTTTATTTAAAAAAATATTTTAATGCTATTGGTATTGTATAATAGTAAAAAAGGTAATATTTGTCATAGATTCTGATACATCTTGTAGGTCTACTATACGAAAATTGAGTTTAAGATTTTGTGGGAGCTAGTATCAACCTTTGGGTGGAAGTTCTTACTTCACTTAAAATGATGGTACAAAGTAACATTCTAGAGATGCCCAATCACTATTTCGAAGGTGTTATATTATACAACAACTAATGTCTATCGAATGTATATTAAACACCCCTTCCAGCCACAAAATGTAAAATAAGGATTTCCTTTTATTTCAAAACTCTACATGAGAAGTAACAGCTGATTCAGTGTGGAACATCATCACCTATTATGTGCACATTATTTTTCTTGAATTAGGGTTCTGGTGTAAGGGATGCTTAATAAGATCTCAGAATGTTAGGGCATTTAATGGTGTGACAAGCTTAGTAGAGTGATCAGCTTTTTTTTATATAATAAAACTAGACATTTGAGCAATAACACTATTGTGTTGAGGCATTATATGATACCAAGCTACAGTATATCATACATACATTGAAACCCCATTCAATGAGCAAAACAAGGAATTATGATCTCCTGTCGCTACAAACTTCTGCATAAATAACGTTTGATTTAATGTGGGAAACCTTATAAAAAATAATATGAACATCCTTTCTTATGAATTAGTGGGTTCTATTGGTAACTAATCATTTTATCCTGTAAAGAACTTACATTTCACCTGTATGAGCTTGTCTTCTATTTATTTTAGGCATTAATAAATATTTTTGATATTTTTTTATTTAATATTTTTGGATTTATTTAAAGTAACAACATATTTCATCTTTTTTATAACTGATTCTTTTTTTGGAAAAAGTGTTTGAATTATAAAACGTTTTTAAGAATACAGACACAGGAACAGCAAACGCATTTATTGCAGGCAAGTCAATTATGCCCCCGATAAATGTACAAGAAATCTCCTAGTGTTCTCTGTGAACATGTTACTAACGTTGTTATTGTTAACATGATAGCTAATTCACTTGTGTAACCTTCATTGCACATTTCATTTCATTGTAATATATATATATACATACATATATATATATATATATATATATATATATATATATATATATATGTGTATAAATAAATTTGTATAATATTTCAAAACCAGAAATAATAGATAATGAACATAAAAAGAAATAACGTAATAAGAATATAAAAGCAAAACATGAAGATCAAAAAAATACTAAAAGGAACTATAAAAAGAACCTAGCGAGTCAGAATGCAATTTCGGACTTAGGACCGAATAAGTGGGTTAGACTAGTTTTAAGGCGCCAACCTTCCCCTTTGCAACTCGGTAGGAAAACCACATAAAAGAAACAAAAATTTAAAAAGTATATAAAAATTCAAAGTATAAAAAAAATAAACAAAATTCAAAGTATACAAAAACTCACAGAGAGTATGATAAAACCACTGATTAATATTCTGAAACAAATTCTCCCCAATTTCTTAAAGCAGAGAAAAAAAAAAAGAAAAATTATTAAATGAAATCTTCCTACCTACAGATCCCTTTCCAAGAGAATCAAGAGTCTTGGGTATCTCTGAACGTATCTTTTGAACTACCTTTCACACTAACGAGCATAGATAGATATCGAGATAGATGACAATCAATTTTGGTAGGCTTTGAATTGGTTGATTGTCAAAAATGTAAATTTGTTAGGTTCTAATTTGGTTGGTTGTCAAAAATGTGTAAGATGTGTGTGGAAAAGATGTGTGTGGAAAAGACTGTATATATATATATATATATATATATACAGTCTTTTCTCCCCTTTTTTAATATGAAGCTTAAGTCTGATGTTCATTATTAAAAGGGAAATTACAGATTTATTTCTTTTTAGCAAATTAGAAGACAATAGCTGTATCCAATCGAAAACCAAACGATAAGTAAAATGCTTCTCTATCATGCAATGTTTGAATAAAGACGAATAAATAATTTACTATTGATCATTAATGTGTTTGTCAAGAGATTTTTAAGGAGAATGTACTATGTGAGAGAAGAAATTGTCAATCAGAATATTTCGAGCGGTAAAAAAAAAAAAAATTCTACAGGCAAATCCCACCATTTTCCATTCAATATATGTCACGTTCAGATTTAGTGGGTTATCCAGTATAAGTTTCAATGACTCAAACATCAACTGTTTTGATATAAGACACCTACAGCAATTTGATGGCATTTTTTTCTTGTTGGTGTAAGGCCTCATTTAGTAGAAGATACTAAAATAAAATGAACCGCACAAATACACATATTTCGTACAATTGAGGGGGGATGAATGAATAAATATGCAATTTGAGTCTAATATTGAGAATCATAGGTGTTTAAATATATAACCATATTTAAAATGTTAAAAATACACTTTATTTCCACTGACATCTCTGAGGAAAGACCACGCTAGTTCTAGCAAGCATCAGCAGAAATCCAGTCTTATGCTTCAGTTAGATGATAACTGACCCTATATCTCAATTCACGAGCTTCTACCAAACTCGCAGATACAAATCAACTCATCATCTAATGCATTTCACTTTATTGTCACGCGTTATCACAAACTTCACCAACGTCTGATGGTCACGAACTCACTCCAAGTCTGTTTAAGCCAGGGATGGGAAAATAGTAGCCCACGGGTTCAGTGTGGTATCTTAAGAGTGTTTTTATGCCTCACAAATACAGACAAAATAATCCAGTTTGAGCTGATAATTCCTTTTTCTTCACTACCGAAAATTCGTTAAGTTTTTGCCACTACGACAGCTACGTCAATACATGCATGTTTAACTTAGATATAATATACAGTGATATTCCTTTTAATCTAGTTCATTTAAAGTTTGACTTAGCACCCATTAGTATAAAATTGTTCATTTAAAGCGAAGCCACATAAATCCTCCAAAAAGGTATACAAATTATGGAGATCGCTGTGTGCATGCTTAATGAAGAATGGGTAAACCGTTTTTGGTAATACAGGGAATACAACAATGTGTTTATTGGGTTGTGGAGTGAAAACCTTAAAAAGTACAATCTAAAATGACACCACGAAAAAATCGAGGGATACATGGACGCGAAAATAATTCAGTTTAAAATTAAATGCACTTACACTTGGGAATATGAAAGTAGAACAATAAATATATTGAATAAGACTACCACTATTTTATTTAATTTATATTTATTTGTTTTCATACACACTTGGAACAGTTCATAACTTTTTTTGAGATTGTAAAATAATCAGTGATTGCAATTATTTCAAAAATGTGGCTCCTCGTATTTCCCTCCACAAAGCAGCCTCTGAGCCAAAATAACTGCCCCCTTTGCTATCAACAACAGGGCAAATCAATATAACTATCACTACATAAAAATGTATCAAAATATTCAATAGTTAATCAAACAGAAAGGATTACTAGAGAGCATGCTACAACTTAATGAACGAAGAAACAACAAAGTATTTTAGAAGGGAGAAAATTATTTACGCATATGGGTATTCAAATGTCATTTATATAGAACTTGATTTCAAAAGGGATCTTAAAATAGCAATAAACTAAGTTTAATATATTTCTATTCATATTAATTGGGTGGTAGATCGATCCTAAAATATTCTCCTTTGTGAAAAAAAGGCTTCTTATTATAATTATATTTTGCCTGTATATAGCTCAGAACTCTGTATAGACATTCAACTAGAATTTTTATATATATAAATCTCAAAAGTTGGTTTATCCATGTTTTAACTTACCAAATACAGTAGTATGTACCTTGCTGAATAAATCGCCGATAATTATTTTGAATGTGTTGTAACTCTCTGGAAAATAATGCATTTTTCTAAATAAAATTGTTCAGGACTCTCTGAGAAGTCTTTCTTTTATAAGCAAGAAAAATTGTATTATTTGTGGGTAAACATTTTGCTTTCAAAGAAAACATTTGAAAAAGGTTGTTCTGGAAGTTCATTTTTGCCAAAATATTGTATTTTAAAATAAATTTATTTTGTCAAAAAGCAAAAGAATTTTTATGCATGTGGCCTTCTAATCTAAGTGTAACAATTTAAATATGCAGTACCAGCCGTTTATGCGCTTTTAAAATCACGGTTCCGAAATGCCGGATACCCAGATAGGCTCCTGACATACAAATATAAAAGAAGAAAAGTCAAAATGAAATTTCAAAGGAAACAGGAGAATGCAACCAAGGAGAAACTTTGTTTGCGTTGTGGGTAATATTTTAAAATATGCTTCAAACATGTATGCTCTCAGTAAAACAATTTTTGCTCCGGCCTGCAATAGTTTCTTCTATTTTGCCATACACCATAAAAACAAATTAAAAATAGTGGAAAGTTCCTCGCGATTTTTTTGAAAATTACAATTGCTGCTAGTTTAAATTGCATAAAATCTTTTAAAGAATGTTTCTGTTTTTCTCACTATTAAGCACATCATGTGATGTTTAAAACAATGATATTCCATTCCAATTGCTGAGAAATGCACTCCTTTGCCCCACCAACAACTAATATTTACATAGATTTAATTCGAATAAAATAACTACGGCCAAATTTTCCAGTGCCAAATAAAACAAGTGTCAAGCAAAAAATATTGATATTCACCTCTGCAAAAATCCTGCGACTCTGGTTTATAAAGAAAGTTTAAATTCAATTTCGGCAGTAACTAGCACCAAGGCAATTCAAAATCACCTAAAACAAATTTTGCAATTTTCCAAAACCCTTAATTGTGTACCATTTCCTGAGTTTTTATTATTCAACCCAAGTAGAAAGACAGTTCTCCCCATCTGATGACGCTTCTTTTTTCTTTTTCTTATAACTTGCGGTTCCTATTAGTACTTCAGACAATTCTTTACCAGTCCAAATTTCTTAACATATTCTGAGTTACAGGAAAATTAGAAATAACTCCCCCGCCATACATTATGATGGAAGAATATTTCAAATTTATCGTGATACATAAATATTACAACCTCACCGCTTCTTGGGAGAAAATCCTGTATTTGCTCCCGAAAAGACGTTTTTTAAATCTCTTCTTTCTAAAATATGGAATTTGCTCTTCAAAGAAATTTGAACAACAAAAAATACCTCTTAGCTCAATTTTTTGTGCTATTGGCATACATATGAAACAAAATTCCGTTATTAGCGAAACATGGGTTTTAGATAATTTCGGATTTCTATGTCGTAAAATCTCCACGCAAAGATCTGCTTAGTTTCATTGCACAAACCAATAGTTACGAATCTATTTAAACATCAACCATGATCGGAAAAATGCTTTGGCGTTAAATTCAATTTACATGATACCCAACTTTTTTCTCCGAAAGTACACGGAATTCCAAGAAGTTAGGAACAGAGCTTGCCTTGAAATTTTTATGCAGGAGTACTAAAATATAGGAAATTAAAAGTTTAAAAAAAATATTTCTCTCTTAAGCGTTGCTTTGTTTTATTTCAATTGCCACAAACCTTTATTGCTCCACAAAAATTAAAATATTTCAAGTATTTGATTGTATCTGACAAAATTTTAAATTATTCCATAGAATTCTGTTGCAAGTAACAAATAATATTTTACATTGTTATTGGTTTATAGTGCATTTTAACCGTATACTTCTTTATGAATCCCCCTGTATTTTAACCTACTGTTGTGATACCGTAATAACTTCCTCTATGCAAACTCTTTCCAGGTAGGAAACATTTCAGAACCAGGCACTACGAATAATTACCGTTGCTGTAAAAACAACCAACATCGATTGCCTGCAGGTTCATACAAAGAACATACCTATCCGTATGATCATCCAGGAAAGAGTTGTTTGGCTTTGGAAGAAAATCATCAGAACTCGGGGTTGCCTGCTCCTATAGCAGGAGGTTTCCTTTGATTTTAATCGGAACCTGGAGTCACAAAATGGTTTGATGCATGAAGTTTTTGAGATGATCTCATGTTTAGGCCTCAACTTTGAAGCTGATCTGTTTCTGCCTCCATGTAACCCTAATACAAATAAGGCTGTCTCAACTATTGATTACTGTTTCAACCTTCTCAATTGGCTTTCCGGTAATGGCAAAGAGGTTGTACTTCAATGGATTCCTGTACATTTTGTAGTTCTTTGTAATGAGACCACTGATTATTTAGCTAAAAAAAGGAGCGTCAGTCCGCCAAACATCACATTCCGGTCTTTCATACGACTCCATCAGGTTAATTGTTAGAAAGACATTCAGATCCTAAATTTCCTAGGAACTCACATCCAGAAACAGAAAAAAACCATTGCATAAATGGATCTGAGAAGTACCTGATTGCCCAAGAAAGAAATCTCTTACGATGCTCCGTCTCATTTCAGGTGATGACTGTCTCCGCAAAAGCACCACTTCTCACCACGTCGCATCAGGCAGCCCTAAGTAGTCAAAGAGGATATTAACTTCTTTGCACTTCCACAAATTCCCCTGCTCTTCCCTGATTTTGACTGGCTGGATTCTCGATATGGGTGGCGAGGACTGCTCTGAGTTTATAAATGTAATGGCGTCATTTTTTCCTTGTGTTGTGTTTGTTATGATGTTCAGTTGTCTTGTAACTTGGCATTTGAAATTACATAATTCACAAAAATAAATAAATAAGTTATAATATATATATATATATATATATATATATATATATATATATATATATATGTATATCTAAATGTTTCCTTAAACTATTGTAAGGATATGCAAAAAATTTTTTGTACAATAAGATACATTATGTTGAAAGTCTCATTCAACAGTAATTTTTCCTTATATACCACGAAAATATGCTTCTTAGTAAAAACATAGCGAGAGAGTGCTAAATAACGAATAATTTAAGCACTGCTTCAATTTATTTAAAAATTTATATGTCAACACTTGTGAAACGTTCATCTAAAAATTGCACGTCTCATTAAATTTATTAATGTTTCTTATTTAATGATATATGTCTTTATGAATGTTCGTACCGGCTTACCAATGCCGGTAGTAAACCCAGCCTGACTGTGACCACATATAGGCGTAATCGCCACGCTGCTTCTTCCCTCCTGTGGGTCCACGGTATCATGTATGTGATTGCGCTTTCTCCGCTCTGAGGCCTATGATCACATCGGTATGATCTCAGTCTAGTCTATTAGAGGTGTAAGATGGCAGTTAAATTCTGGGTTTTATTCAAATAACGTTTAACAAAATTTTGTTCCTCAGCTGCCTCTTCTTTCTGGCTGTGAGTTTATTTTTAAGCGGAAACTGTAGCTCGAGAGCAACAGAAAATTGGTCGCAGCTCTTTGCGTAACAGAGAAAAACGCGAACTCTGAAAGTAGTCTTCCCGCACCATTCTGAATCGTCGCCATGGTATGGAGAGAGGATGAAAGTTGCAAGGGGGAGCAGGGATGCCCGCGTGACTTGTGTCATATCGGTCGTGCTGGGACACCACCACGTTCCGACTGGTGAACCCGTCCACCTTCGATTAATAGATCCTCTGATCAGTTGCAGTGTGAGCATTACGGTGTATACAAACAGCTCTCGCCGCTGCAAAAGCGTGCCTTTTTGAAATTTTGCGTTAAATTATTACCTGCTTCACTAATTGCCTGAGTTAAATTATTATAAATTCTAGTCAGAATGTCTAAATCAATGCGCAAACAGGAAAAGTACAGAAAGAAAAAAAAAAAAACTAGCAGCAAGTCCAAATGAAAAAGTGACAAAAACAGAAAACAAATGCAATTCATCATGCTACGGCCAAATTCTATCAGAGTACATGAGAGAATATCAAGCACGAAAGTGCCTATTTGCAAATACTCTAATGCCCAGTTTAATGACAAAATATGAAAAATAATGGAAATCCATCAAGTAAGCTCCTCTATATCATTAGGTTACAAATATTTTTTTTTTCTTTCTTTTAAATAAACCCGAAAGATTTATAAAGAAGATGTAAGAATTGCAGATAAATATTAAAAATTCCTTCAGCTCAAAATACTAAATAAATAAAAATCCATTTTTTCAAAGAAATTTTCAAGTACGTGTTATTTTACAGTAAAGTAAGTACGAGAAAAATTCGGCAAAAAATACGTGAATTTACCGTGTTATCACTTTTAAATACACACGTGCCTATATTTTTGATAATTAAATTTGTTTGCACATTTAATAAGGCACAATTATATGTTTACTTATGTGATTTCGCAAAGCTAAAATTTCAGTAAGGATTATAAACATGAACAGAATTCTAAAAAAATAAGAAGAAAAGAAATATTATCCATTGCGAATCAATGAAGATTAGCTTTTTAAAAACATTTTCATGCTGCAAAATCTTGGAATTAACCTACCCATTACTGAAATACTCGTGCGAAAAGATTTGCAGCACTGCTAATGATGCCAACGTACATGTATTTGCAAAGTTCTTAATTCCCACCTAGTTTCACAGTGGCAAAATTTCCATTGTGCGCCACGTGTGACATTTAATTTTTATTTGTTTGTATATACATATATTACCCCCACCACTTAGATGCTGGCTGCTTCTAAATAAAAACTTTAAAACTATTTTGCCACATCATAGAACTCTGCAAACAAGTCACTCCAATTGTGGATTATATTAAAGACAAGTGCATAATATTTCATTAGCGCAGCGATGTAAGATAAAGAAAGTACGCACACTGAAATCTATGTGTAAAAGTTATCACTTTTAAATACATGCTTATAATTTTGATTTCAAAATTTGTTTTCGCACATTTAATTTGTTAAAAATACCAAGGGTTTACTTATGTACTTGTAAGCTAAAATTTAAAAGTATATAAAAATATTAATTAAATATGAAAAAGTCATAATAAACTTTACATAATGTTTCATTTTTTTAAAATGTACTTCATAAATACCATGATGAAGACAAAAATAGTATATTTTGGAGGAATTTTTGTCATAATTGTGAAGGAGATGTATTTACAACAGAGTGCGCACACTTCAAACTTCAATATTGATGGTTCTCAAATTTTCTATCTCAGTACCCTTTCACTGTGCTCTAATCTCACAACGTTGATAATTCCATTGAATGCAATAATAGTGTACTTTTGATGCTAACCACAGTACGATCTTAACTTATTAACTGCACAAATGTTCAATATAAGTTTTAAGGTATGTGACTACCTTCGAGCACTTCTTTTTGAAATATATAAAATTTCAACTGAATAAATATTTTTTATTTGAAAATGCATATAAAAGTAAGAATTCCAATACAGTTTTTATTAAAGTTGTACCTACTCTAAAATATTTAAATTTTTGAGTGTAAAATTTGAAGTGAAAAATTGCAGTTGTAAGTAAGGATTGTATTGCAAATTCTAATTAATATATTCTTATAATATTTATACAGTACAATAGTATGGACCCTGCCATTATCTGTGTTGATAGCTATAAAATTTGTAAATACTTCAAAAAGTGTTTGAAATATGTCACTTTTACACAAAGACTCAAATTTTACAAACACTAATGCAGTATTTTCTCACAAAAGTGCAATAAAATAAATAAATATATACACAGAGATTTAGATTATATCCAGACAACAGATAAAAATCAATAAAACATTTTCTAAACTCTCAGCCTAATATCTTAAAAAAGAAATTCTGCGGTGAACTGTGCCGTGAAGAAAAAAAAATTGAAAAACATACTGTCGACAAAAGATTTTAACACAAAATGAAAAATTTTTCTTACTAATTGTACACTTTTAAACCCATTTATAGCTCAAGCTCTTTTAGCTTCATGTAAAACCTGATTTTAGCCATTTATTTCACCTCTTTTGTTGTTTTCTGGAGAGTTTTGTATTAATTATAACAATTGTCGCATGAAATTCTTGGTGAAAAATGCAGTTACTACTGTAAAAATCTAAAATAATTTAAAATTTAATAAATATATGCCCAAATATTATGCTGGGAAAGTACAAAATAACATCTTTTATCTGTGATAGAAATCAAAAATTTGTAATAAGCTTTTGAAGTTTTTAAATATGCCAAATTCTAAGTAAAACCCTACTTTAAAAATTAATGCTTTTTCCCATAAAAAAAAGTACCAAGTTGCCAAATATATACACAGAGATTAGATCAGATCTATAACACAGATAGAAATCCTACAAGTTTACAAAATTCTGAAAATTTAGATTTAGTATCTTTAAAAAATATGTTTTGTGTAGTAAGTATCATGAAGAAAATATTGAATAACAGTTTCTAAAACACATTTTGGCCAATTTTCCTTCTAACTCTTAAATAATTACTTTTCTACTTTACAAAATACTTTCTAAAATTTCCTTTATATTATGGCCAGTTCCTCTTATTAACACTTGGGACTTTTTTTGGTTTTGCTTTTTTTCTGGTGAGTTTTTGCTTGTGCTGCGGAATACTGGCGTTTGATTTTTTTGAATTCTCTCGGTGTCAATTCCCATATAATTTTCGTCATTGGATCAATTTCTATGTAAAAATAATTAAATACAGGTAACAGCCCTAAATAAACCAGAATATATAAGATGGTTGCGTAATGTGTGAACCCAAAAACAAAAGTTTTTATGAACAAAAATTTCTCAAAACAGGTTCACAATACATTATTAAAAGCTACATTATTGTTTTGAGCCCGCGCTAGTTGCATTTTTGAAGAACCCCGGTCAGCCAAAAGTGCTAAATGTAGTAGACTTTTATCACCTTTTGTATCCAGTGCTTCCTCGCAGCTGCAAATACCGCCAGACCCTTAATATCGCCGCAAATCACTTTTTTCATCGCCCCCATACAATAACAAATGCAAAATAAATCTCAATAATACTTATACTTTCGACGCCAAAACTACGATGTATTAATTTCCACCCCTGCTACCCCTCGTATATAAACGCCCGCGTCAAAGCCTTGGCTTCTCGCATGGCGATACGCCCTTCCTGAAGTGGACATTCTTCTGCAAAATTTCCTGTGCGCGTATTCCGCCACTCGGAACAAAAATGTAGTGCCATTCCGGACAATGCCGCAGCGATATACTTATTCCAGATGATTTTGTTCCCTTTATTCCTCCTTTTCCCCAATACATCACATACGCTTGCCATGGAAAAACGGTTGGGATTGGTGGTTGGTAATCAGCAAAAACTTATGATCGAAGTGGTGCCCAAAAGCTTTACTTATAAAACCGTACAAAAATTGGTCGCTGATAAGTAAGTTAATTTTGTTATAAATTTTCATATATATGACAAACCCATAGGTCGCTGGTAATTACTGTAAAATTTGTTTTAACTTAGAATTGCCAAAATTAATTATGCAATTACACATGTAGCAGTATATGCTTCTTATAGCGTAATATATCGGTGTAAAAATGTGTATTTTATTTTTATTGCGTCAGGGAAAGAATGTATTTCCTTTGTTTGTTTTACTGCCAAATTCAAATTTTTTTAAGTGGTAACCCTTGTTCTCGCAAATTTTCAATAGGCTCGCGCCCCTTGTGAGCCGTCGCATGCCCTCGGCTGGGCGCCCCACGCCGGAAAGTGTTCGACTGTCCTCAATCACTGAATTTGAAAGGCCTGCTGTTTTGTCTACATATACTCTGGCCATCACATAATGTTGAGCTTATATTTCCTAAAAATTTCAGCTATCTTTCCCCTTGTTGGATACGTCTGGCGTATGGGGATTTTGGATTGCTTGTATAAAGCAGCGGAAAGAAGGCAGCTATTACAGCAGATTGCATTTTTCGAGGCATCCAACATTGCTCTGACGGCAAATCCCATGTAATAGTTTCCGGAAGCCATCAATAAATTATCAGTTAATTTCCCTTTCCACCAAGTCCTTTTGGTGTTCTTTTAGTTTCCCTTTAAAATGTGAGCCTACCTTTTGTATATGTCCTTATGATTCAAGCTCTTGGTATTGAATTGTTTTCACCCATATATCTTTCACTTCGTAAAAAACCCTTGGAATCACTTCCACCGCAATTATAGTACTCGGTGGCTTGCAGGTCTCGTTTGGATTAGTGACCTTTCAAAGTACCGAAAGCCCAACAGCTTCCATAAGCTTCCGCAGGAGTGATCCTTTGTAATTTTGGAACATTCATGCTCACAGATTTCTCATTTTACCATTTTCACACATTTCGTGTCACGAAAGCCGCCATTTTCAGATCTAAAATTTGTCCAGTATCACGGAAATAACTGAAACGCAGCTTGCCAGCATATATGCCTCTCCAAGGCTATGTGTTATCTACCGAAACACCACAAGTTGTATTTTTAAAATTTCGCATTTTTAGATGCAGCTTTCATATTTTCTTCCGAACATAACTGCGGCTCGCTTCCATCAGTTTGAGTTCATGAGCTCTGAAGCGGTAGCTTTTAGAAACGCATGGCAAATTTAAAGTGCATAACAACTTCTTACCAGCTGTGAAACCTCTGCCAATCAATCTCAACTGCAAATACCAATAAAGTGCTGAGAGAATTTTTATTTTCTTTAGGAGTAGAAGTAAAGCCACCCGCGCAATTCATTCAACTGCAAGCCACATACGCTAGAGCAAAGTCCTTTCCCTTTAGAATTCTGACAGTTTCAATCCAGTTGCATAACATTCCGGACATATTAGGATTTGCAAATAATTCCCATCAAAGCTTGAAATTAATAATTATATTCTGTAGAACCATGTAGCCCGCGCTCAGGCATACCAAAACCGCTCAATTTCGCCTTCACTTGCAGACGTATTATTACTGTTTTAGTATAACTTGGTAAACCTTATTACCATAAAATTCTCTCTTTCTGACACTTTCGATCTAGCTTTTAGCATTTTTTAAATAAATCACAGTCAAATAAAACGTTAAAATTAAATGAAAATGAATTGTATCAAACTGTAAAAATATCAAAAGTAAGTACAACAAGAAGAACGCTTTAGAATGAACAATGTAAACAAACTATAAACGATAATATTATTGCCACCAGTAAAACAAGCTTGAATTAAAAACAGTTGCCAGATTAAAAAGTATTAATAAATAAATAAAGGATACGTTGATCTATATTTACAATAAAATATTAAATATTATATTGCTTAAAAGTCACGAAAAAGACGTTAAAACTACTGCTTATATTTTATGTCTCTTTAAACACCCATTTCCGGTTTTAAAATTCCATTTTGTTTACTAAATAAAGCTATAACATAGCTTCTAAATAATATCGCAGGAAATCCAAAATAAAAGTATTTTTGGAATCTTAAGCGTATGGGCTATAATATTAAAACATAAAAAAAAATTCGAAAATTTTCTACAAACCGAGGATTTTTGGGTAGTCACATACCTTAAATTTTGTATATGTTGCTTGAGTTGCTTTTAAGTAATAGGATAAATAATTTGTATTTCTCATAGTTCAGAATGTATTTAGTTTTAAATTCTCTCAGTAAATTAATATTTTTTAAATAGTCTTTTATTTTCGACTTCTCGATATGATCACTCCTCCACGTTGAGTTATCACGCCCCCTTAGGGAAGCGAGCCCCACAATTTGAGAAACGCTGATTTACGCCAGTGTAGAATAAGACAAAATAAAATGCACGTATAGAATTTTTAGTGGTATTTTTTTTTTTTGTTATCTCTGTGTGTGTTATCATATAATTATCTACTTTAACTGTATTTAATATCTTACAAATATTTTCTTTGGTATTTTTGAAATATTTCATTCTGAGCTTTTGCTTTTATTTTAAGGTGGTTGTAATTGATAATTCGAATTTTGTAATACATGTCTACCATTAATTCTTTTCAGAAAAGCATAATTTTAAATAATCAAATCCCCTTACTCAAAATAAATTAGCAGATTAAAAAAATGAAATACTGATATTACTGTTTATGATCTATAATAAATACGCATATTCACACACAAGACTGTAACCAAATAAAGGAATGCCAGAGCAACTACTCATGCCCTATTTTAAGAGAGGAATAACACTTCAAATGTGAAAAATGTAAACATTTACAAAATACCCTGCCCCGGAAACACCGTGTTTGTTCTTCTGAAATTGCTTAGTCTTTATATCATTGATGTTATTTTACCTGTATTACACTGTCTTTAGTACAGTACACGAAGAAACAATAAGGCACGCATTAGTGTTGATAAATGACCATTTGAAGCAATTTTGTCATGCAAAAGTTAATCATTTTATTATCTAAAATAGGTATTTTCGATGGGTATAAGAATAAGATGATGGATTCACTCGAAAATTCCTTTTATTATAAGTAAATACTGCAAGGAAATAAGCTACTAAAGTAAATTTTAAAAGAATAATTCTAAAATGAAAATTAAAATATCATTTTGGTAAAAAAATTAGATCGTTTATACAAAAGTAGCTAATGAGCATATACTTTAGAAAATATCATTTAACATTATGATATAATGCGTTTTTATATTCAGAGTATAAAGGTTTTTGAACAATTCCTACGAGACTCAATAAAAAAGATCACTATCACACTTTAGATCTGCCACGTTAGTAAATAAATATATGTAATCAATAGTAATAATGACAAGAATAAATTTATAAGTAAAATTCCATATCGACAAGACATTTTCTTTAGTGGGCTAAAGATTACAACTTAAGAATTGTCAATTTTTAAATAGAATAATTTACAGTTAACATCTATTTTTCCAGATGTACCTTGTTATATTTTAAAGTACTATTCATATACAAGGTGAACCAAAATTATATTATCACACATAATATTTTTTTTACCATTCAAAACAAATCCCGTCAAGTGGTCTATGTATTACTCGTTATTTTTAAAAGTTGAATTTGAACACGAATAGCCTGAGAAGCTCCTGTAAATGACTCATTGGATTTGATGACCTGTTATATTTTCACGATTTGGATGGTAGCATAATTGTAATTGTTCTCTGTTTCTTCAGGTGTTCATTGGGTGTAACAATAGGATTTCTTACTTTAACAGATTTATATGCTTAACGGATATTTCAATTTGTTTAACTTACTTTGCCGCTGCAACCAGTTTTCAAAACATATTTTAGTATCCGGACCACGTTCAGAACCACGATTTTAAAAAATCTTGACAAATGGGATATTCTCAGATATTTTAGCGCTCACCTCTTAGATACGTATAAAAATCTCAGCCAGTGATTATTTTGACAAAAAAAATGATAAATATATATTGCGAAATGTTTTATCTGAGTCAATTTTTTTCCAAATAAATTTTAAATGTTTATTTGGTACCAATACTTTGCCTGTATATAGCTCAGACTTCTTTTTCTACAGAAAGTTCAACTAGAATTTTTTGGAATATATGAAATTTGAAGTGGGTTTATCCATATTTTACGAGAACAGAGGGGAGCAATTTTAAGAAAACGCCAATAATTACTAAATGGGTGGTAACTCTTGAAAATAATGTGAATTTTTTCAAAATTCTAGTTGAGCCTCTTGTAGAGAGGTTCTGAGTTATAGAGGCAAAATAATATTATAATAGAAGCATTTTTCACAAAAGGAGAACATTTGGAAAAGATCATCTCTTAGTTAATTTTTGCCAAAATATTGTATTAAAATAATTTTTGTCAAAATGTTCTTAAAACAATTTTATACATGTATTTTAATATAAGTGACACTAAATATTATGACAATTATCCATTTATGCGCTTTTTTTATAATCACGGTTCCGAACGTAGTCGGATACCTTAAATATGTAAACGACTGAATCAAGTTTTACTAAAAAAATACTTTAATGCTATTGGTATTGTATAATAGTAAAAAAGCTAATATTTGTCATATATTCTGAAACAACTCGTAGGTCTACTATACGAAAATTGTTCGAGTTTAAGATTTTGTGGGAGCTAGTATCAACTTTTGGGTGGAAGTTCTTATTTTACTTAAAATGATGGTACAAAGTAACACTCTAGAGAAACTCAATCACTGTTTCGAAGGTTTTATATTATACAACAACTAAAGTATATCGAATATATATTGAAAACCAATTCCAGCCACAAAATGTGAAATAAGGATTTCCTATTATTTCAAAACTCTACATGCGAAATAACAGCTGATTTAATGTGGAACCTCGTCACCTATTATGTGCACATTATTATTTTCGAATTACAGTTCTGGTGTATGTAAGGGATGCTTAATAAGATCACAGAAAGATAGGGCATTTAATGGTGTGGCAAGCTTATTAGAGGGATCAGCCTTTTTGTTTTATATAACGAAACTATAGAGAGTTCAACAATCACTATTGCGTTGAGGTATTGAATGATACCAAACTACAGTATATCATATATACATTTACACCCCATTCAATGAGCAAAACAAGGAATTGTGATCACCTGTTGTTACAAACTTCTGCATAATTAACCCTTAATTTAATGCGGAACACCTTATAACAAATAATATGAACATCCTTTCTTTCGAATTAGGGTATTATATTAGTAACTAATCATTTTACCATGTAAAGGATTTACATTTCACCTGTATGAGCTTATGAGATCTAACTTGTTTTCTATTAATTTTAAGAAATATTTTGATATTTTTTTTTATTTAATATTTTTGGATTCATTTAAAGTAGCAACATATTTCATCTTTTTTCTACTCCTTCTTTTACCCTTCTTTTTTTTTGGAAAAAGTGTTTGAATTACAAAACGTTTTTAAGAATACATACATAGGAACTGCAAATGCATTTATTGCAGGCAAGTCAATTATGTTACCGATAAATGTACATTAAATCTCCTAGTGTTCTCTGTTAACATGTTACTAACGTTGTTATTGTTAATATGATAGCTAATTCACTTGTGTAACCTACATTAAAAATATTTAATTCCATTGTAATATATATATATATATATATATGGCAGCAGGTATAGTGTATGAGCGGCAAAAGTGTATATACAGTCTTTTTCTCCCCTTTTTTAATATGAAGCTTAAGTCTGTTGCTCATTGTTAAAAGGGAAATTACATAGATTTATTTCTTTTAGCAAATTAGCTATCAATAGCTGTATCCAATCGAAAAATCAAACGAGCGTAAGGAAAATGCTTCTATCATGCAATGTTTTGAATAAAAGACGAACAGGTACTTTACTATTATTAATGTGTTTGTCAACAGTTTTAAGGAGAATGCATTACGCAGGTAAAGAAATGGCAGTCCACAATATTTCGAGCGATAAAAAAAATTTACTACAGGCAAATTCCAACATTTTCCATTCAATATATATCACGTCCATATTTAGCAGGTAATCCAGTATAAGTTTCAATGACTCAAACATGGAATATTTTGACATAAGAGTTTAGTTAAGTTTTTGCCTCTACGACAGCTACGTCATCATGCATGTTCAAATTTTAGATATAGCATACAATGATTTTCCTTTAATCTACCAAAAAGTTTACTTTAACCTTTTTTTTAAAAAATTGTTCATTGAAGCCCAAAACCTCCAAAAGGTATAAAAATTATGGAGATGTTTTTGGTATGTTTAAAGAAGAAGGGAAAAACCATTTTGGTAATAAAAAAATACAACAATTGGTTTTTGGTTGTGGAGTGATAACCCCCAAAAGTAACAAAAAATGACCCCCAAAAAAATACACGACGCAAAATAATTCATTTTAAAAAAATTTGACTTACACTTGGGAATTTTAAAAGTGAACAATAAATTTTTGAAAAAACCCCACTTTTTTATTTAATTTATATTTATTTTTTTCATACACACTTGGAACAGTTCAAAAACTTTTTGAGATTGTAAAATAATCAGTGATTGCAATTATTTCAAAAATGTGGCTCCTCGTATTTCCCATTCCACAAAGTAGCCTCTGAGTCAAAATAAATTACCTCCAGTATCAACAACAGGAAAATTTAATATAACTATCACCATAAAATGTATCAAAATACTCAATAGTTAATCAAACAGAAAGTATTGCTAGAGAGCATGCTACAACTTATTGAACGAAGAAATAACAAAGTATGTTAGAGAGTAGAATATTATTTACACATATGGGTATTCAAATGTCATTTATATAGCTTAACTTGTTTCAAGAGCATCTTAAAATAGCAATAAACTAAGTTTCATATATTTCTATTCATATTAATTGGATGGTTAGATCGATCCTAAAATATTTTTTGTTTAAAATAAATTCTACATGTATGAAAAGCAATAAACCTTCCGAGTTTCTCTTCGGAGGAATTTAATTTTAACTCATAAAAGCTTCTAGAAGCAGATTAAAGAAATGGATCCATTGAACCCAATCAGAGGGAAGGACATTTAATCCTTTCTCTTACGTCCAATTTTATGACCGTAACCATTTTGTATAGTTCAGCTTATTAAAGTAAGTTATCAATCGAGATTTTATCTTTGTCATTTGGAGTATCAAAGTTATGATGTTTTCCATTAAAATTCATATCGGCGATTCTAAAGTTAAATTTACATAGATAAACAGACTAAAACTGTGTAGCAGACTATGCAGACTTATAAGCAAATGTGAACATTATGTGTGTATACTGTATTTAAATAAGGTAAATAAGAGATGACAATTGCATGAACTCAAGGATTTAATTTCAGAACATTTTCATTCAAAGGGGTTTTATTTCATAAGTGATTTTTGTTTTAAATCACTAAGACTCAAGATTATAGAAGCAATTACTTTATGATAAATGGGTAAAAATAATAATTTATCTTGGGAAATAATCTTACAAAACGAACGAAATATGAATTTCAAAATGCTAAAATACAAATTATGGGAAGATAATTTATTGTTATATTTGCTGTAGTAATTAAATTAATTTTATTATCCTACTTTTACAAACACCCCTGTAGAAAAAGTAAAAATATAGAGATGAAAGAACCTTTATGTAAATAAATAATTCATTATTTTCGAGTTTATTTTAATGGCACTCCTCTTTTTCCATCTATTTGTACGGCATTTGTTCTTTCTGAAAATAATCTCTTTACATGTAAAAAAAGAAAAAATCGTGATGTTGTAGAAAATTTATTATACATAAGGTATAGCTAATAAAATCAGCAACATCTTTACAACATAATGAATAAAATCATTTTTTGGAAAAATTTACAGTACTGGCAAGAACCTAAACAATATTTTTTTAAATTTTTGTTGCTTGATTTAATATTTCGATATGAAATTATCGCACTACCTGAACTATTTTTTATAATTCTAATGTATTACTTATGCTGGCTCAAATATGTTACTGGTTTTTCAACATGGCACTTTTTATTATTGAGTACAGCTGCTTGTAGAGAAGAAAGTGTAGCATGTACAAATAACACAAATTAAAAAAGAATAAATTGTACTTCGTGGAATAACACAAAACTTCACAAACACGATGCCCTTTAGCATCCATTTGAAAAATTACTTGTTCGTTTCGTGTTTGAACATCAATATTTTATGGGCAAGTAGTTTGCTCTAATTACGATTCTACATATTTTTGGAATAGAATAAACCGATTCTGCAAGAAGCTCTTTTCGACCACATGGTTGAAAAAGGAAAACGAAATTTCTCAAGTTGGTTTGAAGCTGTTCTCTTGGAAACATAAATCAATTTCATCCCGTAGGTTCTTTATACAATTAAAATCATGAGACTGCCCTGGTCATCTCATTCTATATTCACAGTATTGTCTTCGAACCCTTTATGGACTACATTTGCACAAGGGTGTGGAGCATTACTGTCCTAATAATCCGTGACTGATCTCCAAAAAGATATCCCTGTTGGTAGCATTTATTTCGTATTATTTTGCAGTATTCACCGGTTGTCTTTTCTTCTCGCGATGTGAAGTCTTCTAACAGCATATTATCGTTACTTTCGTTGGAGGCCTTATATGATCCATACAATGAGGGAAGAACTATTTCTGAGTGTGTCGCCATATAAAAGCCTTATTTTTGTTTCCTGAAATGCAAAATTGACATTTATCAATAAATATTTATCCTTTCTTAATATGTAATAGTCCTAAATGAAAAATGCTTTCTGCATCCCAATAAGACAATAACGGGTTTGGGCGAATTTTGAAGCTTCGTAACCCGATTTTCAGTGTTCTTCCTATTACAATTAGTATGCACACGTTCACATTCAATGTCAAAATTAATTATTCAAATATTTTTGAAGATTTAAGTTATTTATTTAAAGCGAGAGAAAACCGTGCAAAATACTCTGTCGTCATGTAAAGTTGTTTTACTCGAATCATCCAGTTCGCTTCCTGTTCGCCACAAAATTTGTGTCAGAATATTTTTTTCAATACACTCACAATAACTGAAAGTCCACATGGAACATCAGTAGTAATTTGGCACAAAAACAATATTCTTCCTTCAAAGTATTATTTTTTATGTCTTTCATTATAACTTATAAAGGAAAATTTATCCATAATTCAAATATTATCCACCTATGGAGATCAAATTGCAATAATCAACACCTTTCAATACATTAAAACATTTCGATCATTCTATTTTCAATCTTTCATGAATACTGCTTTGTAATAGTTTAATATATTCATCCATTTTATGAGTTTAATAAAACTTATTTTTCAGTTGCCTAATGTTTATCCCATCATGTATTTGCAAAACGTTCATGAAACTATTTAATAAACATATATTAGTATGAAATTAGCATGGAAAATACATTAGAATCAATAACGATAATTAAGATAGTATGATAATTTCATATCTAAAAATAATGTCAAACTTGGAAACAAGACAAGAAAAAATGAATCTCTTCAGGACATTTTGATACCACTGTGCGTTTCTGACTACGGCAAGGCTTTGAAGAACGTTAAACATTATTTAATTATGAATAAAAATCGATTTTTACAAAAATGTAGAATTTTGTATGGAATTCAAAATAAAAATCAAAATCAAGAGTATAGTCTTTTTTTTATACACGCCCTAAAGATCATCCTGCAGCTAATAATAAAAACAAAAATCAAGAGTATACTATTGATTTTTGTTTTTATTGCTTTTATTTTTGTTTCTATTCTTTTATAAACGCCCTAAAGATCATAAGAAATTTATATTTGAAAATATTCTGTTTGATCCGAAATGATATTTAAGTTTTTAGAATAGGTTCAGTACCTCGTTATTAGTGTTTCAGTACTTAGAACGCTAACAATGGCTCCATACAAATAACTGTATTTACAATAATTTCAAACACTTAAAATCTTCTGCTAATTAATTTTGTTGAATCAAAAAATTACCATCAATTTAAACAAAAATAGTTCTTACAAGTAAAAGTTATGTGAACTTTTTGTAGTCGTATACCTTCTGCATAAGAAAATGCATTTAAGTAATAATCTTTTAAAATTGTAAAAAAATTGCAAGTAGGATATATCGTTTAAAATACAATACCAACTTTTATATGAATTTGATTGCATCCCTCATTTTAGTCACAAAAGATATCTTTTATATTTGTTTCTATATTTTCGTGAACATTTTTAACCTTCCTAAGTATCCAAAAATGGTTTTAATAATATCGTAATCGAATATCGATAGTTAAGATCTTTTTTTTTCCCATCTGTTGTATAAAAATACATACAACGGTCAGGATATTAAAATACATATTTTCAGTCATAAAGGGTTTAAAAAACATGCTGTCCGTCTCTTAGTGTTTTATGCACAAATTACATAAGAAGTTACCAGCAAAGTAAAATGAACCTGTTTTTGATTTTAATTTGCTTTTGCCTTAAGCATTAAAGACTACAAAGAATTAAAAAATAAATAAATAAAAATGTTTCTTGCTTGAAACTGTTTTTAACTAAATATGAATAAAAAAGTGCTTCCTTTTTTGATAGCTTTTATCAAAAAATACACCTATATTCCACATCAAAACCTACTTAAAAAGTTTTTCTTATACTTTACAGTAAAAGTCCTCTCAGTAGCAAATGCCTTTTTTCAGCGAATAACGAGATATATAGTACAATACTCATTTATGTAAGGCGAAAGAAAGATAAGGGAGAAAATATAAACTGATAAACAATCTTAATGTTTACTATAAAAAGTACATTATCTGTTTGTGTAGAGATTTGAAAGCGAAGGAAGGCTATCAGGCTTGATGCTGTTATCACCTACTCTTTAGCACTTTCCAAGTATAAACATTTGTTCCTTTTTTATGAAGAAAAAATATTTGCTCACAATTTTATGCTGTTTATAAATAAGAATGAAAAAAGAATAAGATTTCTCCCCTTCATTCTTTTAAAAAATATTTGGATGCATAGAGTCCTCTAAATATTTTATTATTTTTACATTTTTGAACTTAAAATTGTAACCATGGAAAAAAATTTGGTAATTTATTGTTGACAGTCAACATATTTAGCGACAAAAAAGATGCCACGAAAGAAATCTAGTATCATCTAAAATAAATATGCTAAGAGATTACTCTCTAAAGAATTCTAAAGTATACTTTTCATCATATATCTAGATGATATTCGAAGCAAATATCAATATTTCGAAGCAAACTTTAATGGGCAGATTTTGACAGTTGTTTGTGTTTCATTTGTCTCCTGTGGTGCGGAATATGCACTTCTCTTTGTAATCTTTGCATTTGTGAATTTATATGTGATTCAATGCTTTATTTTAACAGTAAATTCGTTGTATATTCTTGAGAATTCAAACATAAAATGTTGATGTACTACAAAATCGCCCGTTTATTTATTAAATAAACATTTTCTGTACTAAAAAGTCATATAACCACGTGCCAGTGGAATGAATCATATAAGTTTCATTCAGTTTAATTGCGCAAAATGGCAAATGGCTTTACAGTATCTTAACAACAAATTGCTCAGGTCTAGCCGTACGAAAAATGCGAGATTAAAGCCTTTTTAGAATATAAGGAAACCCAGATGTAAAGGATAATTTTCCGTCATCCATAATATACATTCTTAAAAAAAAAGAATTTTTATTAATAAATTAGGAGGTAAAAGTTTTATTAAAAATAGAAATGACTTCATAAAGTACCATTCAATTCTCTAGATTTTTCTTTAAAATGTTAGTGTTTCAAAATAATTTTTTCAAAACAGGTAAATGAAATTGGAGCCATCTATAATTTTTCACAAATATAGATAAAATATCACATTAAAGTAACATTTCAAAATTACAAGAAAATTAAATTAATTTTTGATACTACTAATAATACTCTACTTTAATAAGAATAATATATATTAAATTGATATTACAATAAAAACTTATTAAGAACACTATAAAGAAATGCTTATGTGAACGAGCATAAAATATTTTGAATGTCCGTAAAATCTGGCGTATAACACGCACAGGCTACAATTTTTTATTTCTAGGTATAATCCCCGTATAACGAGAACCTTTTTTTTTACAAAGAAACTTGAAATGTGCACCTTAAATACTTGACTTAAGAAATGTAAGAGCTTTTTTTTTACTCGAAATATCGTGCATTCATAGATATAATATTCTACAAATACATTGCATATTTATATTAAACTGTTCCTTATTTAAATTTTAATCGAGCAACTTAAATCATATATACCCGCGTAAGTAAAACACATAAGAATTAAAAATTGACCAAGAAGACACATTTTTTGTATTTGACAGAGATATTTAAAATGATAAATGTATCTCGAATATTCTTCCAGACTTTTAAAATTCTCCCACTTAAGAAATATTTCAACTTCTGACTATTGCTCTTAGAAAAAAGGAGAAGCGGTTCAAGTATTTTTTTCATTTTCCCTAACATTAAAAGGTTCTATATAAAAATGCCTCCCTTTTAAATTTTATGAAAAAAAAGAAGAAATTTGGAGGGAAAGGTATGAGGAAGTCAAAATGTTTCTGTTGTTGAATCGGTCAGTCGAGCATTCGGCTTTTTAAGAAATATTTCCCTTCCTCACACAGTCAAGCTTCAAAAAGTGGTACTCTGCTCTTTGTATTCAATATAGTATATCATAAAACTGGCAATATATAACTTTATCAGAATAAAATAAATTTTATTCTACTCCTATGGATTAAACATTTAATATTCCTGAATTATCCTATTTAAATATCGTTATTTAAAATGAATTATATTCGAGGAAATGATAGTTACAATACGCAGAGTTAATCTTCACTTTCTGCATGAAATGCTGGCTGATGTTGAGTTATCTTTAGCATTTTGCAGTTTTTTTTTGTTTTTTTTTAATGAATCATGGTCTTAGTGCATATTAAAAATGTTCAAGTACACATTTTGAATCGCATAATAGAACATTTTAGAAAAATAAATACTTTCGACATTTTACTGTATTTTGTTGATAGTGAATAACTCAGTTCTATAAAATAACGCATAATTCAATCATCATTGATCAATGTGGCACTGCTGTTATATCCCTAACCACTTCTAAAGTGAAATGAAGAGATCCAGATCTTCACGATTAAATATTTCGATTTTTGGAAATAGTATTAACTTATACTCATTTACTCGCTCGCTTGTTAAAACTTCCGAAGCTGGACGTCTTGGATTATTTTGACTAATTAATGTTTTGTTTCAACGAATGTTCATTTATGTCTACGCTAAATAGGAATTGTCATCATTAATTGACCAGACCAAAAAGTTTACAATTTACTTTAATGTAATATTTTATTTGACAAACTTAAATTTAACGCAACATTCCATTAATTTGTAGTAAATAATTAATTTTTTGGAATATTTTAACCGGTTATTTTTACTTTGGTATATAAAACATCATCAAATCTAGTATAATATTGTAATGAAAAATTAGGACTGGTTCCGAAAAATATGAGGTATTAAGTATGTTTTATGGAAGAAGTTTGTCGGGAGAAACTATTATTGAAAATAATATGATTAAACTGGCACTGTATAAAAATATTAGTTATACTCAGAGAAAACAAATATAATAAATACCTTACATAAAAACCATACATAATAAACAATTTTATTTTATTTCTTAACACTTAGAAAAAAAATCTAAGTATTTTTAGTATGCAGTTTAAAAGAATTACTTTGACCAAAATGTATTGTTATTTATCAAACCTAGTAATGTATTACGCAAACGTAATTTTTCTGTATTATATGCACCTCTTAATAAAAAAAAAAAATAAAATATATATGTACTCAGTTGAAAGTTATTTATTAGGTTAGGGAAAAAGAAATCCATTATTTTTGCATGAAATTCAAGACTTTATTTAACATGTTTCGGATTGTCCGATTTGGTTCAAATATGTACCGATTTGTTGTATTATTTGTTGCTATTTTAAATGTAGCTGCATAATGCCTTTCTTATAGAAGTATCGGTCCTTATTGGGAAAAAACTCTAGTAATCGATTTTCACAATCTTCTTTTCATGTCAATTTCTTATCACTCGGAAAATTTTCCAATGCGAGGAAAAAGGTGGTAACCGCTTGGTGTCAGGTCTGGACTATACGGCGGATGCATTAAAACTTCCCAAACAAGCTTCCAGAGTTTTGGGAGAGTCACTACAGACGTGTGTGGCCTGGCGTTGTCCTGATGGAACATTTCTTCTTTGGGCCCAAGGCCATTTGGTAATCTTTAAATTTCAATTGGCCCAGGATGACAGTAGAGATCGGGATTTAGTGTTTGGCCACACGGAAGAAATTTCATAATAAAAAATTTACAGTACCAAATACACGTAAATTCCCGGCCGTTGGTACTGGTTTCCTTTAAACTGTTCACCCTTTGGCCAAGATTGTTTTCGCCCAATATTGTCGTGTGACCCCATGATCTGTTTAAAAATGGTGGAAATTCCGTTTTCAAAGGCTTCACAAATGGAAATTCGATCCATTATGCCTTTTGGTGTTAATTGCTGTGGCACCCAAACATCAATCATCATTCTGAATGCAACTTTGCACAAATGGTTTTAAACTGTTTTATTTCCAATCTTTCGCTCCTGGGTGATGATACGACTACTAACATGCCGGTCAATTTCAATTATTTCTGTTATTTTTTAGACATTTTCGATGACGGGCCTGCCTGTGCGAGGATTTCATCTTTAACTTTAAAAATGCCAGAATGAAATGGACGAAACCAAAACTGCATATAATTAGCTGTTACAGTATCGGCACCATAAACACCATTCACAAATTTAGTCTTTGGCTTGTATTTTCACCTTAATCAAAGAAAAACTGTAAAATGTACCGAATTTTCTTTGTTGACTTCCATTTTTAACACTTTGTAACTCACAACTGAATGAATCAAACAAAAAGCAAAATAATTTTTTTAGTGTGAAATGTCACCTTAACAACGAGCATAAATTTGAAATTGTTTGATCGATACTTCACGAGATATCGACACTACAGCCATCTACCGAAAAAATAACGGATTTCTTTTTCCCCAACCTAATGTATATATATGTTTGTATGTATATAGAAATCAATTTTTAATGGACTTACAAGAAGTACAAATTCCTTACATTTCAAACATCATCAAAGCTTATAACCTTTTGTAGATGTCGGAAAGCTATTGGAAACTTTTAGCAAGGTGTTGATTGTTGATGTCTGAGACGGAATATCCTCATGCGTGGCGAACAGAAGGAAAGGCCAGGAAATCGGCAGTTTCGTAGATAGTCTTCAATGAAATCACAAAGACTGATTCAGGTCAGAACGAAGGGTGTTCCATGTTTTTCCGCAGCTCCGCCGCAATTGGAGAGTGACATTGTTTGTGATTTAACAACGAGTTTTGTTATGAAACACGATAGAAAGATTGCTTTGCAATAAAAGTAAAATGTTACTGATGGTTACTATAAGCCTTGGGGGAAATACATTGTCGTATAGAATGATTGTACGATGGGTTAATGCGTTTCCTTTATGTTGGAAGGAGATAGCAGATTTGTAACACTCAGTTTAGCTCTCAACTCTTCTAGATCTGAAGGACATCTTGAGCGGTCTGCTTGCCACAGACTGTTGATGGACTTTCCGGGAATTTTCCTTACAGGTTTGTCTCCGTTGTGTATTGCATTTGATAAAGGCAATTTTTATTTAAGCTTTTGGACCATTGATCCCTTTTTAGGTACTTGAACCGTGATTTTAAAAAGCAAAAATTTGTATGATATTTAGAGTCACTTAGATTAAAAAACGTATATAAAGTGTTTTGATATTTTTGAAAAATTTTTGGTTTTTTTTGAAAAAAAAGAAATAGACTCCCTTTTTAAAAAACTTTTCCCTTTTTAAAAAAAAGCTTGATTTAATAATATTACATGTATAAAAAACCCTTACAGAGGCTGAACTAGAATGTTCGAAATATATAACTTAGAAGTGGATTTTTTCACATTTTACTACAACATAGGAGAGCAATTGTAAGAAATAAACACCGATAATTATTTCCACCAGTGGTAACTCAGAAAATGGTGTGAATGTTTCAAAATTCCTAGTTCAGACTCACTTGAGAATTCTTTACTTTATATAAGCAAAATATTATTATTATAGAAGCATTTTTTTTTATAAAAAGGAGAATGTTTAAAAAAATGATTATTTAAATTTAATTTTTTGCCAAAATACTGTATTTAAATAATTTTTTTCGTCATAATGTCCTTAAAACTATTTTATGCACGTATTCTAATCTAAGTGACACTAAATATCATGACAATTATCCATTTATGTGCTTTTTTTTAATATCACTGTTCCGAACGCAGTCGGATACCTTAAAAGCACACATTGGAACCATGGGAAGGAATTTGTTTACTATAACGCTGCACAAACACTAGACTTCTAATAGGTCACAAATTTTTTGCACTCTATACATCGACAACAGGACTACCTCATTGCTGCAATGTCCTATTTAAACATGTTGTTTATTTTTTTCACGAATAAGTTTCTTGTAGTTAATTAAAATTATTTACGTGGAAAACATCCTGTGTGATATAAAATATTCCTAACAAAAATTGATATTTTATTGTAGTCCCCTTAAAGTATGAATAAATAAAAATATTTTTTTTAAAAAAATAATAATCTAAAAATGTTTTATTAAAGAAATGTTAATTCCCTAAAATATTGAAATTTCAATCGGGCAAATTATAAATATTTGAGGAAATCATTCCATTTCCTTCTTTCGAGGTAAAATTAACAACTGTAGACCCCTAATGTTGTCTTTTTAAGTTAGTTGAAAATAAATGGCACTGAAAAATTAGATTTTATCCCAGTATTTGAGGTTTAAGAGGACTTAACCCCAAAATGGACCTAAATATCGTTTTTCTGTAATTCCTATTTAGGTATATTTTTTGCATTATTATCTTTTGATTAATATATCACTTTTGCATGCCTGAAAATTAGAAGTTGAAAAAACCCTTCAGTTGTAAATTGTGAACAAGCAAATAAAGGAATTCGACCAAAAACTTATTTAAAATTAAAAAAAAAAACTTTTTCATAAAAAAAAGCTATTTTAACAAGTAAAAATAATAACTAAAGTAAGTTGTCTAGAACAAATCAGTTATTTCTGAGGTATTACATTAATGTATAATTTTTTTGTTAAAATGTAAAAATAGGAATTTTTTTTTAATTAAGACATTTTGTATATAAATAATTTTGTAATTTCAGTTTTTATTATGCATTCGTTTTTCATAAAAAATATAATATTTCAATATTATGTAAAGTAAAAATTTTTGAAATTTCTGTTATATCAGAAAAAAAAAATTTTTACAGGTTTCTTGGGTTTTCTCATTGTCCCTATAAACCTGTCTTACACTATCTAAAAAGAAATCATTCATAAAATATATGGGTTAAAATATTATAAGAATGCAATTATTTTTAAGAAAAATATATAGCTAATATTTTAAAGAGTTACTTTTTTTTTTCTAAGCTTATAATTATTATTTGTGTTTTCTGAATTATTTACTTTTTTAAAAAGTGTTTTTTTATTTTTTATTTATGACAAAACGCTAATTTTACAATTACTAAATGACTTCCCTTTTTGGGGTTTTTTACTAATGCATGTAACAAAATTTGATACCATTTTTGCATTAAACTGAATACTTAAAAAAAATAATAAAATATGTGAGATACTGGCATTTTTATTGAATTTTAGCATATATATTATTTTGTACTCCAAATCTAATTAAGTTATTATAAAATTGATCTCTAAAGTTGCTTAAAGCATTATTACGAATATTACAAACAATTTCAGGGCAAAAGATTAATAAATACAAAAGGAGTAGCATTTTAAAATGTTTCAATTTTTTTTAAAAAAAAATACTAAGTTTTTAAAATAGTGGGAATACTATGAACAAAATTTCATCTTCTATCAATATTTTGAATAGAAAACATATATTAAATGCTGAAATATAAATTTTAAATTCATAAATAAAAAAAAATGTTGTAAATTTACCAAGTCTCCTTATTGAACCAAGTATAAAGAAATTTTAATGAAACTTCATTTATTAAATAAATATTAATGAGTTTCATAAAAAAACTATTTTTATTACTTACTAAATATTCATGCTTTGCGAAACTAAATTGATTTTTCAGATTAAAATATTTCTTTTTCTGTGTTAGATTTTTTTTTTAATATTTTGCACACGTTATTGAGAAAATTTTAATACATTTCTTTACACATCGTCAGATGAAATATAATTTAAAAATTCATTTACTTTGTAAGAACGAATTAATAAAGTAAATGTTATTGATCAAAATATCTTAGGGATGAATTTAAGGAAAATATCGTATAGTAATATTTTATATTAATGTTCTCCATGACGCATTTATATTGTTTTAAATTTCTCAAGTATCATATTTACGTTAAACATGTTTCTTTAATACGAGTAAATTTAAACCTAAGAAAATACGAATGATGATTATGAAATAAATGAACAGGTGATAGTAATTTACATTTACTAAGGCATAAAAATAAATCCCAGTTGTATTATAATCCTTCATTTGCTGTTCTAGAATACATTTTGTGAATTTATATTCTCTCAAATGGTTATTTCTATCAAATTTGTAACTTATAATTTCTAACTGCTTAGTTCATTTTAGAAAAAGAAGCCCAAATACACTTTCTGTTCTTTCATGGGACACAATAATTCTAGAAAACAAATTCGAAGTATCCTAATTAATATTTCATTATATAATGCAGAGTTTTCTCCATTTCCTTAATACTGCACTGACAAACATTGAAGTTTAACAACAATAAGGAAACATCGTTTTAAATATATCTTAGATAGAAAATACACTAGATCTTAAAACAAGAAAGAAATCTTTACATGAAGATGTACTTAACTTTCTTCAATATCACTTCAGACCTACTGAAGTGGTAAATACAATCAAAACATGGTCTGACATTGAACTGTAAAGATAATATTTTGGCGTAGACAAGGACAGCAATCATGAACAACTTTAATCAATCCCTCCGAATCATGTACTGAGTTTTCAGAAGAATCTTGCGTTTTAGCCTGTCACAGATATGACACACTTGACATGCGCAGAAGCCAATAATCCGTGGAAGAATTTGGACTGAATTAAAATGGTTATTCACTGATTTATTGTTTGTAGTTGTCATTATTATAATAAATTAGAGGGTTAACCCACTACTAGGTTGAATCTGAAATACCTGGTAGTAATCGTAGCATATGAAAATGTAGTGTCTTATTCAAGTAAAGCTGAGTAGTTAATGTCTTACTGATCGTTATCACATAGAAATGATTATCATAAGTGAAGGCTTCTAAGACCATTTAATTTCTTCTTCAAAAGCACAACTGCCTCTTACAGGACTTGACTATCTCAAACACTTCCTTCTTCTAGCGTCTTCTATTTGCAGTGACCCCTCTCCAGTTTTTAATCTTTAAGTATTTAAGTATTTCTTTATGTCACACCCGTTCATCTAATTGGTGCTGTTCTTGTAGCTCGGGATTCCTAAGGTTTTTTTAAATATCAGGATCTTAATGAGATTATCTCTGGAGCGTACAGCTAAGCCATCTTGATCTATTAGTGCAGATGTATTTTGTTATTTGTGGTTGCCGATAAATTCTATGTAGTTCAAACTTACATTTGGCTCTTCACTGTATATTCCTGCACTGGGCCAAAGATAGCAGTGGGAAGTTTTCTCTCAATCATGTCCAGTGAGCACGTTATATCTTTGTTTAAGGATCCATGTTTCACTCAGATAATGCAAAATAGGTATCTGCTTTACCCAAATTGTTAGACTTGATAGTAATAGTGGTAGAGTACCATTTATCACGGTACTACCATACAAAATGCACAGTTAAAATGGCTGTAAAATTATGTTTTAATACATCACTGATTTTCACAAACTACCAATCTTTGTTCTGGATTGTATCAGTTGTAAATTTTTCTGTTCATATTTTTGTGTGTTAAAGACAGGATATATAAAAACAAAAATGTTTCAGATATATTTTTTTGAGAGATAGTTAGAAATTTTTATTCGGAGATAAGTAGATACATTTATCTTTTTTTACGGTGGTTTTTTTGGAAATCAATGTTCCCATGTGCTTGAAATTTCCCCCCAAATAATAGTTGACCCAAATCTATCCCCCTTTTTTGTCATGCCCTATGTTTAAAAACGTTTCATAGTACACACTTGGAGAAATCAACCTGACCTACAACTCCCATCAATCAACCCAGTTTTTTTAAATGGGGGGCGCCCCCCTCTAGAGTCGTTATAAACAGGGGGGGGCGGGGAATATTAAAAAAATCGAAAAAAAAAGATTATTTAAAAATATATTAATTTACAAAAAAGTAAAAAAAATACTTTGTCATAATAAAAAATAAAAAAAAAATGAACATTTACATTATATGATACACATAAATGATCTTTTTGTAATGTATTTTATATTTAATTTAAACACCAAATTTAAAGAACAAGCAATAATTACCGGCCCCCTTTTGGTTTTTTACATTTAATTTTTTAAAACAAAAATTAAAACTTATATTGATAATTTTTGTACCTTTTTATAAATAATTCTTTTAAACCCGAAAAATTTGCATTTGTTTTTCCAATGTTCCTTTTTTAAAGGTGGGGGTTTTGGGGAAAAAAAATTAGGAAAAAAAAGGAATAAATGGGGAAATTTTGAAACAAACTATGTAAAAGTCATTTTTGCTTTCCTAAAGCCTTTGGAAAAAATTTTATGAATAGCAGTGCACATAAAAATCGTGCTTTGGAAAGACATACATATATACGACCGGGGCATTTAATGAACTGGTTGTGTGGGGCTTATATATACGTCAATGTGGCATTTTAGAGGATTTAGTCGTATTGTAGCTTTAACGTCAAAATATATTATTATTTAATTCAATGTATTGTTATTTGTATTAAGAGGATAAGTTGATGCGCAATGAAAAAATTATGATTGAATATTGGGACGCAAATATTGAAAGTTTGAGAAGCACTAATCTACTCTGTTCATGTTGTTAATGCTTTCCTTTAAACCATGTTTAACTGCAGGAAGTTTAATCTATTACTTATTTATCTGTGATTGCACATCTTCTAGCATCGACATGGGAGTTTATCATTAGTGTCTTTTGCTAAGTACCGATTTCTACAGTATTAATTTGTTGGGGTTTATCAACCCGATATTTTGGGGTACCATCCATGCTTGTAATAGATATTTTTGTACTAGACTACCGTTCTACTTATCTGCACAGTTTCATGGTTGTATTTCGTATTTTCTTCATATTGCGCTAATATTATTGTCCCCGAGTACACCATCGACGAATGTCGAATAATTTAACTTCCATTTAAATACTTATTAAGATCAATTTAAGACTTTGCAATTTTATCTTAGAGTTTTATGTGAAAAAGAAGTGCATTTCTCTTAGGAAAATACTATGAGGAAAACTTGTGCACTTCTTTTATGAAAACGTTAGAAAAATATTTCTCCTTGCCTATAATAAAAAATTACTAAGAATGTATCATCAAGGGTTTTAACTATTTTGGGAAAGGAAACTTTTAAAAAAAACCTTTTGAAATATATCTTTTTTTTTTATTTTTAATTAATTTATAGAGAAGGTCTTAAATTAAATGTCATTAGAAACAAATGCGTTGTAGATTATTCATTTGTTTATTTTTGCAAATCATGAATAACGAAATTTAAGAAACTAAAATTAGAAAAATAAATAGGGCAAATATATTGAGCTTTTATGAAACATTTAAAATAATATGGCACTTAACTGTCGTTGAATCAAAGAAACATAATACATGGAAAAAGTAGCAGTTCTTGCTTGTTATAGTGCATCACAATATGAGAGCAGAGCTCGGTTATAGCTGAAGATGTATACGTAGATTTTTTTATAGTATTAAACTAATCAGCGACTTCATAAAAATGCAGATTTTAGTTTTCAAATAATCAATAATAAAATGCACAAGTGGTGAACTAGTAAAAATATATTTTATGTAAAAAACTTTTATTTAAAAAAAAATGGAGTTAGTTATAACCTTAGGGGGAGAATAAGTTTGAGTCTAAAAAAGGGGTCCCTTCTACTTTTTAAAACCCTTTTAAGTAGTTTTTAATGATTCATTACTTCGTATTTTGCAAAACCTTTTTTTTAAATCTTATTCAGATATAAGGAAATTTCATAAATATCTTCCTTTTTACAGTCTTAATCTTTTAAGCAGATGTTGAGTGATTGATTGTGCCATATTTTGCTATTTTTACTTTGTAATTATTTTATCTTTAAAAGCTCTTCATTATCCAAATCAAAATTTTTTAAATTGAACAGGGAATTTATTACGGGGTTTTTTATTAATGTGTTGTATTCACTTAATTTAAATATCTATACACTAATTATCAAATTTGAATTATTTATATTTACCTATTATTCTGAAGTCCAGTTCCGTCAATACAAAAAATGTCGCTATAATCCGTGATATACAGCCAATCCTGCACTAAAATGTTGTTTATTTTCGGCAAGATGGACGATAGTTTTACAATATGATTATCTTGATATCCGTATGGTGTGGTAATGTGGTTGCCATGGGAATGACGCATATTATAGTTAAATTGTATTGATTATTTTCGCACTTTATTATTTTTAGATGATTTTAATTCAATTTCCGTAAAAATTTAACCATTTTCATTACACTCATTTTATAGGCTACTAAGCAAGCTAATTTCTTATGTAAAATGATTATTATAAATAAAAATCCTTTCAGAAACTTTCTCTTAAAAAGTACAAATTTGTCAACCAAAATAACGCACAAAGGTAGACAAAATGCGTTTTCTTTTAAAGTATATGCGAAGAAGATTTTTGTTTCAATTTTAAAATCATTTGAAGTATATTATTAATAACATTTGAATAAAATTATCCCTTTAAGAAATTTTAAATTTTATCTATTTCTTTTTTTCAAATAGAACCACACGTACAATTAGATTGACGCCTGTTTTGAATTCATTGAAAAACGCGCGTTTGTTCTTATCATGTGGTCTTAATGGATTGAGCACATTACAAACACAGTTCCGAAACGCCTGATATCAGACCAAACGAAATATGATTACGTTTTATGCTCAATAAAAGCTGAAATTCCAGCTCATTTCAGATATTAACAAATCCACTGGAAGACGCAAGTATGCCACATTTAAAAGAGGGCTAATTATTATCTTCACTTAAATAATGTTTCTTTTTGAAGGACATATAAAGAACTACAGAAAACTATTTGTCACTAGAAACTGTGGACTCACTTTTACATCGAAAACCACAAAAGGGATCGTCACTTGCAAGTGGCCATTGAACAACACGCTGTGGCAGGATTGTTAGGTCCCCCTTTCATTTAAAAGGTTAAGGTTAGGTTCCCCTTTTCATTCAGTTTCTCCAGACCGTTTTCCCTTTTAGGGAAGTGTGCAGCGGTTGCATAATGGTTGACAGTGCAATGACTAAAAATATTTTATATATAATTTTTATCGGAATGACAAGTAAACATTAAGAATTTTTTAAAAAGAATAAATAAATGTTAAATATATTTTAAACTGCTAATATGTTCTTTTTTGATCATTTAATAATAATGCTAAAACATTGTCGTAAGCTGAAAATTTATTTATGCTTCAATATTTTCTGACTTACTAGATATAAATACAAATATATATATATATATATATATATTATTTTGATATTTGTTACAAGCATGCTGCTAAGGATTTCGTGAAATTAAAACAAATATTTTTTACTATAAACAGTTCCTGCATTAATTATAAAACTAATTAACTTCGAATTAAAAATGTATTATATACTAATTCTTAAAAATATTGTTTCTCTGAGTGAATTTATGTTTCCTTGTTAGCAAAAGGCAATATCGTTTTAAAGCTCAACTTTCAGCACCGTTGCTTCTACAACAGTTTCTGCTTTATATTGCATAATTTATTATGTAAATGTCACTGATTATAAACTTGATGAAAAGAAGAGTCAATAATAAAAGTATACAACAGTTATTGATTTAAAGCTGAATTAGCATGTTATTAAACTCTTCGTTTCATTACTTTTTGCTATATGGTTGATTTTCTGATCAATACGGGAACAGTTTGCGTAACATTTATTGCAGCATGCAGTATCGAGATATTTTTATCTTATTTCACAGTAACACATATTTAATGAAACGATGATGATTAAATAAGGAAATACTGCTAAGAAGTTTTAAAGTCCTTTAGCCATTTTTATTTATTTATTTATTTTTTATTATTTAATTTATTTGCAAAACTCCTCATGCTCCACATTGCATAACATGAGGCTTAAAGACGTAAGTGGTAACACAATTATATCAATTAAAAGAAATTTGGAAAAGAAAACATTAAAGACAAAAATATAAAATAAAAAAGGAAGAGAGGAAATACACAAATATAAACAAGGGGAGGTACCAATCAAACTTTAAAAATCTATACAGTAAGCAAATTTTCTTAAGACATATTTCAGTACCATTGACCAACAAAGACAAAACAGGTGGCCAGGAAATACCTAAACGTTTCCACTCCTTTTTAAAATTCTCTATTTTACAGAAATATAGTTCACAATACAACAATACATGTTCCACAGTTTCAGCATCCTGGCCACAAGAACTAATATCACTCTCAATTAAATTAAATCTACATAAATAGCTCTCAAAAATTCCATGTTCTGTTAGAATCTGGGATAACTTGAAATCAGTAACAAATTTCTTACATTTAAGCCATTGATAAATGGCCGGGAAAAAATTTTTAGTCCACAAAGCTTTAGACGAGGCCAAGAATTGGGTATTCAGGAGGAAACAGTTCTTTTCCAAGCTACATGCTTCCAGTGGGACAATGACACAGACATTAAAAGGTTCATATCTTGGCAAGTTGCCTTTTTGGCCAACTGATCCGCTCTATCATTGCCGAGATTTTCGCTATGGCCCCGAACATAAGAACATTGGATGTCACAGTCTAGGTAGCAAGAATAGAGAACGCCTACAACATGTGTTTCTGTGGAGTTTACGCTGAGCAAAAAATGGAGTGAATAGAGTGATTCAGTGCAAATAAGAAAGTTGAGCTTTCCACCCTGGCGGAGAGATAGTCCTAAATCATATTTACGACAAGATTAATACAGAGTAGTCTGGCTTGAAAAACAGATACAACTTTAGCCATTTAAGAGTCATTTATTTTCAGTAAGCTATGAACACTTTATCGGATCAGTTTACAAAACAAAATAGTTTTTAAAGCATATATTTAGAGATTTATTCTGACTTTAGTTATAAATATATCTCATTTGATATAATTTATTTTTATAATTGTATAATAATCACTTAAGTAATATTTTGCTATAATAATAGGCTATATTTCTGTAAAGCTGCGATATGTATTACCATAATAAAGCTTGTGTAATAGAATGAAACTTACGTAATAGCGTCATCGCAGCAAGATTTACACCGCGTGAATCGTGCAATGATATCAAACAATAAAAATATTCTAAAGTCTAATTTTCAATGCAGTGATGCTAAATCATAAGTAAAACATACTTTGTGAAAAAAATAAAA
>BMAV01006556.1:30431-54808 GCA_019973955.1 Trichonephila inaurata madagascariensis | reverse complement strand
CTTTCGCTCAGAAGCACCTCTTCCACCAGATTGTCAGTTTGGTCCCTACAATCGGAACGAACACAGAAACATCACAAACCCAGTGAAATAAAAGGATTTAGTCGATAGAAAGATTCGTGCAGGTTAAATGGAGAAGCACATCACCCTAATCCTAGCAAACACGCACGTAGCTTCGGGCGCACACGATGTGTTTCGGTTGACAGGAGCACACACACAGTCCTACATACCTATTAACATATTTATATGGCACGATGGGAAAGGGTCCATCGGTTCATTTGTTTTCGAATAAATCGGAATTACTGTGTTTATGCTTGTAATCTCTGTTTTTACTTTTCGTTTACGGAATACATAAGTAACTTATGTAAAAAGAAATGATTATATTGACCTTGCGGTAATTGTGTTTTTATATATGTAATACAATGTTGTGTATAGGGATGGGTGGATTTTTCAATGTTTTACGGCTGTCTTCGGATTCTGCCTTATTCCATCAACCAGAATCCAAACTTGGAACATATTTTCTGAGAGAATAAATGTCCCAACACTAAAACTAAGTTCTCGTAGATATGACCAACATGTTCCTGTATCCTACGTATAACAGCATTTATTGAATTGATTTTGCATTAATGTCACACTCTGAAGCAACGCGAGAAGTATTGCCGACGGACCTCGTAATTTTAAACTCCGGTCAAGTGACGGAGAAGACACCTGAGCTGGCCGCCACTCTCCTAACTACCACACCACACCAACGGGAGGACGTTTCAGCTATAGACAGATTTAACGTGCATCGCTGCCCTACACGGCGGGTCTTTAGTGGTACTGGGCTCGAACTCATGACATGCCTGTCATAATACGATACCTTGATCACTGGGCTACCGCGATTAAAAAAGCTAGGAGATCACTTCTCCAGAGAAAACTTCTGATATTAACCGTTTTTCAGAACAGATATTCCATCAGATCACTAATCTATTCATATAAAGAAGAAAAGCGACTCACTCACTCGTCATGAGATCTCCAGAATTATTAGACATAAAGACGAGAAATTTGGTGAGCATGCTTCTTTTGTTGAGTATAGATCCACTAAGGAATCACTTAATTCAAATCCAACAGGAGTTGCGATGAGTTAAGAGGGTGTTATATACATAAAAATTCTCGTTTTTGACCTACAAGTTCGTATTAAACCTACAGGTTTGATATTTTATATGTTTCTTTTGTTAAGGACAGATCCGCAAAAAACCAGTTTAGCGAATTGTTTCCCAAGGGAGTTTGCACGGGGTAATAGGGCATATAGTAGATATAATTTTACGTTTTTGAATTGTTAGACCCATAGACTTGAAATTTGACAAACATGTAAATTTTGTTGATTAAAGATCCGCTAAAATGTGTTTGGCAGAAGTCAATTTAGGGAAGGGAGAAGGCTACAGGAGTGTGAAACAATTATATTTTCCTTTTAGAAATTTGTAGCGGTGGTATCTATATAAGCCAGGAACAGCCTCCGGACTGAAATGATCATTTTGATCCAGCGGTTCATTCCGTGCCTACGGAACGAAATGCGCCGAGTTCTTCCCTCCTCATTCGTGACATAGACGCTGAACTCAGAAAAACGCAATCTTCGCGCTGTCATGGCGCCATCTACCCGCCACAAGAGCAACTAAAGCCACCAGACACACATGACGCAACAGCAACAACTCACATGCTCGCCATAACAACTATATCATTCTTTCGCCTATCCACCGACTCACTGGTAGGAGAGTGTGTAGCGATAGTATCTATATATAAGCCAGTAACAGCCACCGGACTGAAGTGATCATTTTGTTCCAGTGGTATGTTACGTGCTTACGGATCGGATGGTACCATGTTCTATCCTCCACAAATTCCAAGTCCTGTCCTTTTTAGACCAATTATTGACAGGCTATAAAAATGTTTTTCAAAACAATCGAATACTTAATGCTAGGATATATAACAATAATTTATAAACTGTATATAATCATACAACATCATGTGATACCTAGAAAAGCGGACGGGTAACGGCTAGTAATAAAATACATAAATCGAAAAAGCGGTGACCATACTTTCGGTTTTGACATATTTCAAATATTTAGAATTGAGCACTCAAAATAGATGAAAACATCAATTTATTTGAAATTTTTTTTAAATTAGTGTTAAATATGCATGCGTATTTTTCAATAACAGTTCATATGTATAATAATTACAAATTCGCGAAGTCTGATTCTTAACTTAACCTTAGAATCCAATCCCTTTTCTTGTTAATGAAACGACGGATTAAAAACACCAAGTCTGTTGCACATCCTGATCCTTGGAAATTTGTTACTTAGATAAAAGGCCTGAGGTTGTTTTCCACACCATTGACAAAAGGGAAACACACAAGACGAATTGCAATCTAGATGATGATAATTCGCACGCTGACAACTTGTAAATTGAGATCGTGGCTGTCATTACAAAAGACCGTGTCTGTCCGGTTTCCTTTATTTTTTTTTTTATGCTTTTTTCACGGTTAATCACATCTTGGTTACAAATTACAAAGTTTCTTAGTTGGAAAAACCATAGGATGTCCTTTTTGTTCTCTTTTTGCTTGATTATTCTTAAGTATAAAATAAAATGGTTGATGGCAAAACGATTATCACACATCAGAGCATTTTCAGAGAAATTCAATCGGATAGGCAGTTGGCACTAATTTGGCGCGCACCTACCTCGTCCGTTGGCGAGTTTTATGCAATTCAGTTCAGTTATTAAAACTAGTTAAAATGTAACAAAGTATAATATTATGGGAAAAGACACATCTTAGTTAATAATAGATTATAATGAGAGTTATGAGAAATAAAAAGATCAAGGCCAAAGAATAAATTTTCCCACGATCCTAATGAGATCATCTGATGTGATAAATAAAAGTTCTAAAAAATCTTAAAGAAAATTAAGACGATTATACCGAAATCTAAAACCCTTTTTATGTGAAATATTTTTACATATTTGATCATCTTTAGCGATAAAGAAATGGAAGATAAAAACTTTGGAAAAGCACGCGGTGTGTGAAAAAGTATAATTAAGCTTTCTTTACACTTTAGGGCATTTCATTGGGAAAAAAAATCAACTGCGAATCTATATTCAATATTTTAAATTAAGATATCTTGGAACACACATTGAAAGAATTTCACAATGAAAATGGTTTTGAATGATAGGTGAAAACGTGAATTTTAGTGGTAAGTGAAGAAGAATATTACTTCAAAATAAATCTAAACATGAAGAAATAATGCATAGTTTTCCCCAGTATCTGAAATAAAATCAATGGTTTCAATTAATTTAACATACAAGACAAAGAAATGTTATGTTTTAGACAAACAATAGCAACGTGACTTCGATTTCAAAGTAAAATACAGATTCCTTTCAATCTTTGATTAGTGTTAGAGCGTTCTTTCTCTTTAACAAAATGAGAAAATGCTATGAACATTTCCTGCTTAAAAACATCTTCCCTGACTAAATAATGGATATTTTTTATTTGAAAATTTTTAAACGAATTTCAAATGATTTATGAAAAGAGCTTTTGTGGTATACATACAAAAATTATATTGATATTTGTTGAGATTTCACATACATATATTTTTTTTAAAAATACTCGCGCGAGCGTTTTTTATATAACACACAATTCTATCAATCCTAACAGAGCATTTAAATTTTCAAACATTGAACCATTACTTAAAATAATGACTACAATTTAATTTCGCAAAGTATGATAAAAAAAATATTCAACGACACAATTATCTCAGTGGATTTCTATTCTTTCACACCAAATAATTTAAAAACATTCTGTTTTAAGAAATTGTCAAAACTGAAAACCAAACCTATGTTCTTTATATTCATTGGGGGTAAATGGAACAGATATTAAAATTATACTTAATTATAATTATTTATTAATAACTTAATTATAATTATAATTATTTCTTTTGTATTATTGAGAAAATGTCATCGTAAGTTCTAACAATAGTGTCGCATTTTTACACGCTCATTTATTCGTCTAATTTATAACTGTGTGATGGCTCTATCCGCGTCCTTTTTAGTAACAAATCCTCTTGGAGAATCTTTGGCCCTTAAAAACCATTTTATTAGAACGCACCCTCTGAGAAAGAGATAGGATAGATTGCTAGCGGAACAGTGATTAATCAAATTTACAGTGTAACGCAGATATTTGCTATTTGATCATTGTAATAATTAAGGTGACGATTTGTCACTAGAGATTGAATATAGATTAGATAGCTAGGAAGGCAGTGCACTCGAACCAGAAGTAAAAGTGTATTGGTAATTAAAGTCTTCTCATACTTCGTTAATTTTCTTCATATTGCTTCAATTGGGTGAATCCCTTAGTTTTGATTGATGGAACTTGGGTTGTTGATTGTGTTACAAATAAATTTTGAACATGGCTAGTCTTCCTTCCCTTTTTCCCACATCTCTAGGCGTCAATCCGAGATCCTTACAACTGATTAATATATCACATGGGAAAAAAATATAAAAAAGTCACCTGCAGCATGGCATATTGTCGGCCTAATTATCAGACTGCGTAACTCCACCGGTGTTACTGATTTGAAATAGGAGTGCAACGCGCCAAGCGCTTTTTGGCGCGATTCCTTAATCCTTTTGTTTTGTCTACGCCATGCTTCAGTGCGCACTCCGCTTTTAATTTATTCCTCGATCAGTGTAATCACTACTTTTTTTTTTTATTTCATAATAAAACTAGATTTCGAAGGAAGAGGTGGTGGCAAGATTTTAACATAAAATAGATACAACAGAAAGAAAGATTAATGTACATATTACACTTCCAGATATAAATTATTTACACTATTTTAAGCGTTCATTACATAAAATTTGTAACAATGTGTTACTTTTGCTGAGCAGAGAGATCCCGCGGAAAAAAACCCCCAAAAACTAACACTAATATACGTTATCCCCATGGCAACCACATTATCGCACGATAAAAATATCAAAGTAAACCATATTGTAATATTATCGCCTATCTTGGCGAACATAAACAACAACTTGGTGCCTAGCCCTACTGTATCAAATTAGCATCCCAGATGGAGTTACGCAGTCTGATAATTTGACCGACGATATGTTGTTTTTACAAATGTTGGAAGTGCAATTTTCACGTTGTCGTGTTGGAAACGAATCCATGATCCTAGGACGAGTTTGGTGCCACTTTCCTTTAAATTTTTTTTTAAGACATCAAGGTAATATTTGTTCGTAATTGATTCGATATACTCCCAACTTACCCACACCATTGCTCGTCATGCACCTTTACACCAAGACTAATCCGCCACCTGGCTTTACCATTGGTACTAAATGCTCTTTTTGAAGCGCTGTGCAAGACTTTCTCCATACCAATTTACGACTTTTTATGCCAAGATGCAAAATTTGCTCTCATCGGAAAATATCAGTCCTTCAGGACTTTGGAGCTTACGCATATGCTCTTTTGCAAAAGCTATCCGTTTAAGCCGTTTGGTCATTGAAATACAAGGCTTTCTGCGAGCCACTCGACTACGGTATCCGGCCTTTTTGAAAACTTTTCTTGCAGTATCAGCACAAATGTTTTTGTTAAACTTCTCGTGAACGTTGCTGTTTGAGTTGCAGTCAGACATGTATTTTTTTTCACAAAGGATTCATTTCGTTTTTCTCTAATTGTGAGTTTAGATGGACGACCTGAACTAGGTTTGGATGTGTAAACTCCTGTAGATTTAAAATTATTAATAACACAATAGATAGATGAATACTGCCATCCAACGGATCTGGCAATATCCCGAGAATTTTTCCATCTTTGCACATTTTCAAAAGGATTTTACACTCACTGATACTAATTTCCTTCGTATTGTTTCGTATCATGAAAAAAATCATTGCATCACAGCTTTCTTAAGCTATTTTACTTCATAACAGAATGCAAAAATTCTGTTAACCTGTAACGCCTGTTCATAAAAATTCCATGAATCAAGAATATTCAAATAGTGAACGCACACTTTTTCTGCTATTTGTGTGCTTTGCTTCGAAATTCCCGTTATCTTACTTAGATTTAATTCAAAATTAACGAATTCTTACATGATCAATATTTAAATAATATTAAACAAATTCATGAAATTTTTTGTTTGGAAAAAAAAACATATTTCTATTAAATTTTACCTTTGCTGTATGATTTGTCACGAATGAACGTAGATTTTTTCTAGCAAGTGACCATGTGTGAAAAACTTATTTACATTAAATGCTTGGTTATTGGTAAATTAACAACTGTTATAAGAGAGACATATTTCGGTCAAATATAGTCCTTGCGCAACAAAATCAAGCGACTTCTTTAAAATACCATTTATATAAAGCAGCATAGTAATTAAAACATTATTTGAAGCAGAATTTGTTTCCATTTGCGGTTTTTGGAAGGGGATAAAACGTTATTTAAAATACTCGCCGGTAGTGGAATTGCATACTTCCTTTTTCTTCAAGCTAGCTTTTTTTCTCGGCGGAGGTGAATAACAATTTTCATTTCGATTGCACCTGTTTACACAGCAATCTTCATACCGCCTCATAACCAGCAGCCAGAGTCGTGACAATATTCAATTTATTGTGGAGAATACATTTCGATTTGACCCACTTTTTGCTTACCACAACATAGGAAGTTTTTAAATTAGATCTGAGGACAACACCAGACAAAAAAATTGCCGACTCAGTTTTTATGTCAGAAAATATAAATCTTAACACTTTTTATAAGAAGGGGAAAAAAGTAGGGCAAGAACACTAAAAGAATTTTGAAGAAAACTTTCTCCACACCGGGGTGCAAAATTTACTGGATGCAATAGTCTAGATTTGAAAAGGAAAGTAAAAATTCCATAGAATTAGAAAATTCGTTCAATGAATTCCAAAAGGCTGATAAACTAAATTTTTAAGTAATAAAAAAATAGCTGAATATTAATTTAAAAAAAAAAAAACAGATATATACTGTAAATTTTTGAGTAAAAGCTGAGAATTTTGGGTTTTTTTAAAAAAGTAAAGTATATACGGATACGCTGATTTCGAGAAAAACATAGTTTAGAACAGGGGTCGGCAACCACATTTAACAGTGGCGTGCCAAACCAATTTATAAGTATGATTCAGCGTGCCACACAGTAGGACATGTTTGAAATAATTCGATTTCCACGGTAATGTATGCAGAAGGTACATGTTTTTTGTTTAATTTGAAAATAAAATAACTTCTCGGAGGGTCGGATGCAGCTCTAAACCCTTTGGGTGAGCTCGATTCTCTGGAGTAAGTAAGAGCTACAGAATAGAGGTCAATAATATGGATTTAATTTTCATTTACATATTAATTTTCCATCATTTTGAGATATTTCTTTACATTAAAATAAACAGCATAAAACATATTTCTTTAACATAAATTTAAAAAATTAAAATTGTACATTTATATTTTTAAACATTTATTAAAATAAGAAATAGGCACACAAAATATAAGTATTCCCCTTCATTACAGTTAAATAAAAGAATTAAAATTTGAATGCGAACCTAGTGCTTGCACCGCTCTACTTCATATCGCAAAATCAGAGGCATTTAATTCCATTAAGTATTAGGGGACTTAAATTTGACACGATTTTGAACATTCAGTTGTTAACAACTTCTTTGTTGACTCGAAATATTTTTTATATGACAAAAGATTTTTTCAATTAGATATGTCGAACCAAAAACGAAAGTAGAGTACACATGCAATTTTCTGTGTCTTCAGACAATTAAATATATCTCCAGCAATGACATTCAAATAATTTATAAAATAGTTGTAGATTTATTTGTAGAGTTATCTTTCAGATTTTTTTCTTAATTCTGTAAGTGTCCATAATTCTGAAAATGTTTGTCAAAAAAGGCCCATTACAAATTTATCAACTTCCTTCCACTCAAATATTGACAAATTTGTAGAGTAGCGTATAGTGCCACTGATAATTGCTCCACGGGCCACATGTGGCATGCGTGCCATAAGTTGCCGACCCCTGGTTTAGAATAAGGGTGTCAAACTCAAAGGCTAACTTGGGCCAAGCAAACAATGTTTAACGTTAGGTGGACCACAAAAAATCAATATTCATAGAAACGCAGGTTTACGTCGAATAATACATTATAATAAAAATATACAAAACAACAAGAAAAATTTAATGTTTACGTCTAGACACTTAAGACCTCTTCTCTGCTAACATTTTTCCTATATCGGGAGAATTTTTTTTTCTTTTCTTTTATTGTATATTTTTGTGTACCGATATACTGACCGGGCCGCAAAAATGTTCATTGTTGGCCGCATGCGTCCCGCGAGTTTAACACCCCTGGTTTAGAAGAAACGTTATATATTTGTTATTATTATTATTTTTAAACATTTTCAGTTAGTCATTTAGCAATTTTAATCTTTCAACTTTGGGGTACTTTGAATAAAACTTTTACTCTAAAAAGAAGGGGGAAAAGGCACGTAAATCCTTCAAAGTTTATTTCTTAATCTGAATTTTCGAAGAGTTCTTAAAATTTACGTTCGCTTATTGGGATGGCCAAATGTATATGATCATGAAGCAACAAGTTTTCTCTCCAGAAATGATAGATCGATCGACGGTCACTTGCCGTAAGCGAATTTTTGTTCCCTTTCATTTTCTGAACCTAATTGCACACAAAATAAAAGACTAGGATATATAGTATACAAGGTAACAAAATATTGGGGGGAAATGCGCTGGCTTCTGATAAAATTATCTGAAATGAAACTATTTTCGTTGACGTCGTACTTTTACAACAACTTGATAGGAAAGTATTCCACCCGCTTGGTAATATTGGCAATATATTTGAAAATGACAGGATTTTTTTCCTTTAATTCAGTTTATATGCGGGTTTCGAATTTTGGGTAACTTTTTGAAAAAAAAAACCCGCACCTTTGGTCAGAAATAAACGACATTATTTTTTTTAAAACTCGAGATTTTTTAAAAAACATATTTATTTAAAAAGCAATAAAACATTTTTTCAGCAAATGTACAACCAAAACAAACATCCTCATTTAAATAAGCTGCATTTTGGCAGTATAGCCTTTGAAGACAAGGTAAATCCACACGGGTGAGAGCCATTTCATTAGTAGTGGCTTTCCCTACTAAGTTTTGAACGCGCTTAAATTTATTCACTTCAAGCTCTTGTTGAATGTTAAACATTGCCATGATGTAATTTTGTCAAGAGAATCAGAACCAAATGGATACTCAAGGGATCTTTTACATGCCACATAATCATATTACATGCATGCCTACTATTTTCACATCCAGAAAATCTGTCAACCCCATACGAGATCAAGCCCGCAGGCTAACGAAGCGGGAACGCTACCTCTAAGCAATCCAGCCGACAAATCAAACATCCTCTACCACCCTTACTTTTTTCTGAGATACCACTTACCTGGGTCCATCTGTGTTTGGTTGTTGGGCTCCTGTTCCTTTGGTTTTAGGAGTCTGGGATTCATTGGTAAGATCCGTGAGACTTCTTTCAAATTCATCGATGACTCTCATGGCTACTTTTTCCATGTAACTGTCTGGGTCTTCATCGTCGGAGAATGCCTCGGGTATTTGAGGGTCTCGTCCGCTGGGGTGAGAGGACATGCGTTTTAGAACCTCTTTGACTAATTTGGGACTTCGTAGGGGAGTTGGTGGCTTGTTGCTCTTCTGCGATTGCGTGTCTGTGGTTTGATCTGTTCGCTGTAACCATAAAAAAATGTATAGTTATCTGTTATCTTATATATGATATATAAAATTAAAATTAATAAACTTCACAACTTTGTGATTTGACAGCCTGCGAGATAAAATGAATGTAATTATAAAACAAAATTGTCGATTTTAAGAAATCTTTGTTAGGGTAGTTGTTATTTAACACCGAATAGTTAATTTAATTATCCTTTAAAAATTCTAATGCACTTTATCCCTTTTATTTACGTCATAAATATCATGTATATGAATGTTTCGAAGAAAAAACATTGTTTAAGTTAATGTTACTATGGAAGCTTCTTAAAAATCCATTTAACTGACCCTGTTAATCTAAATCAAATAATAAAACGATACCTGAGCTGGTACCTCCCTCTCTTAATCACTGTACCAAAGGAAAGCCTTGAAGTCTAAATTCATGCAATGGCGTACAAAGAATTCTTTTATAGGGGATTCATATTTTAAAAAACACGAAGTCGAAAGTGACGAGGCTTAATTTATGTGCTAAAAATAAAATACTTTTTGATCTATGTAAGCGATTTGAACCCACTCTTGTGTACCACTGAGTCCTTGTATTATTTTACGTAGCAGATCTTGTGAAATGAGGATTAGAACCCGTAACTTGGCAGACTACTAGGTTACCATAGTCTCTAAGGGGAAAGAAACGCTATCGTGAATATAATTTATATGAATATTTTATTTATACTTTATCTTTCAATATTATATATATGAATTTTTATCCCTTGTATTTCGACCAGAGGCGTAGCTACCACCGTATCAATGATACGGGGCCCCAATATATGTAAACAAAGAAACGTAGTATGTTAAAGAACCCCCTAAAAAAGCTTAGAACAAGTTCGCATCGTCATAGCTCATGTGACGCCCTCTGTGGAGGAAACTGAGCGGCAAAATTACTTGCGGCAATTGGTATCTCCTATATCAGGGATGGCGAACCATTGGCACGCGTGCCATTGATGGCACGCGGCACAATATTCTGGGTACGCCACCGATCAAAACGGTTTGCATTTTAGTTCAGAAACTATATTATGACAAGGAACCCCAAATTTGAAAAACAATTTCAAAGATTAAAATGTACATGAGAAATCAGACAAAGATATAGTTATTGAAGATTTTATTTCTATAATTGATTCTTCAATCAAGGAATTTTCAGTGAGATTTTCTCAGTTCAAAGAATTGTCAGAAACGCTCAAGGTTATTATGTACCCTGTGATGTAACATAATTTGATAAACCGAACTTGCCCCATTTCGATTGGCTGGAAATTGAAGAATTTGAAATGGTACATATTGATTTCTAGTCTAATCCAATATGGATTCAAAAATGTATTGAAACAAGGAAAAAGTTGGAATTGATTGATACAGAAAGATTAACAAGCAATATAAATAATACACCTGCAACGAAATTTTGGAAACATAGAATTCGATTCGAGACACATTTAACTGGTTGAAGAAACTTACTCGTGCTATTTTAACCATATTTTCATCTACCTATGCCTGTGAGTGATTATTTTCAGAGATAAATAGCATAAGTTATTTGTCATCTAATCTGCAACAACAGAAGTAACACTAATGTTACTTAAATTTAATTACACGCATAGCTGAAACACATTTACTACTATACTGTGCGCTAAATGTATTTTTTCGTAGTAAATAAAGAATTTTGTGATGTTAGTATTTAGTTTTATTATTTTCCCAAAAATCACAAGTAAAAATTATTTGATGGCACGTCTATACCTCACTAAGCATTTATTTAGGAAAAAATGGCACGTTGATCCATAAAGGTTCGCCATCCCTGCCCTATATGGTACAGCGTTAAAAAGTGATACCAGCTCCTGGGGAATGTACTAGATCTTCAATGGTAAAAATACCAATCCGCAGCCCCATTGGTGGGAAAAAATATTTATAACTTATATATAACCTACAAGTCGTTCAAGTATCTTTTAAGATGCGGGGATATTTAGCTGGAAACTTTCCAAGAGAAATTTGTAGAAAGTGGAAAATGCTGGGTTTAAATCATTTATCTCTATATCAAGTATTAAGACTTTTTTTACGGCCTGTGTCAAAAAGGAAAGAAGCTCGTCTAGCAATTAGTGTCTACGATCTTATCTATTCCCTTGAAGAAAAGTAAAACGGCCGACGTCGTAAAATAGATGTTCACTCATGTGTATTCAGTAACTCCTCTGGAAACTACAGCAGTTCATAAAACTTTTATGATTCTTACCTGCATATTCTGATACATTGGCTTCTATACATAGAAGCATCACATTTAGAGAGCTGTTGCTATATGGGAATGTATCAATTTTGCTTTGATGATAGGAGAGGGAATCCTCTTCAGTATTATTAATTTATTTCATTTTACTGATCCAACTCAATTCTTCACAAAGAAAAAAACTTTATTTCACAAACTTACTGTAAAATTTTGAGTGTTTAACTGCTGATATACGAGTAGACATATACAGTCACAAATGTTTATCACTTAGTTATTAAATAAATTGATAAAATTATGTTTATTTCTAGTTATTTTTTCAGATAACAATATTTCTTCAAAAAATTGATAACTTTATTATATATATTTTGCATATTAGCTCTCAGTCATTGTGATAAAGACTATTCTAAGAAAAATCTCGGCTGGCATCCATTTTATATGTACAGGTTTTATCCCAATTCTAAAATTGTAAACAATTAAAATGTATAAAATCAAAATCACGGAAAAACAAATTCTGCCTATTCTGAATTTATCTTGCTTTCAATATTAAAAATTATTATTATTATTTTTGCAGAAAAATGAACGAGTGCTAGAAGACACACCACAAAGTGGGTTTTTGTAAATCTTAACAGTGCATATACAAGGGTGGGAATTGGGGGCTCAAATCCCTTCATAGACTAACAGCTTTTTAATTTTTCGCATAAAGATTGCTTCTCTGTGTTTTCATCTACGCGCGCGTTTTATTTAAAAATATAACCCCTCCCATATACACTGGTGTTGAAAATCAAGAGAATCTGCATATTTTGTCGAATTCCATGAAAAGATTTGAACGAAATGTACAAATACTGCAGTGGAACAAAGAGACATATCGTGTGTCAAATATGTAAGTGTATATGTGTGTGGGGGGCAAAGCTAGTCGAGTAACAGGATTTATTAGCGCGCGTGCCAATTTTTGTGGGATTAACTGTCACAGGAACTCATAAAATTCCTTATTCCCAGTGTAAAATCATGGTGCGAGGTCTGTACATCTGTAAAAGGGGACCATACCCCCTATTTACTTTTTGTGTGTGTGTGTGCTATTCTGCTATTGCTGTTTTACACCTTCCGACTCTGACGAGTGTTACGCGCGATCATGCGTGTGCATTATAACTGGCATATGGTTGTCTTTTTCAATTCCTACTATTAGCTCGCACTGTCTATATATTTATTTATTTATATATTAGTATATTTATATATATTTATTTATCTTGGTGGAATTTTCAATCGTTAATAAAAATACATTTTAAAACGCTGAACTGAGCTGAAATTTTTTATACAGGATCATTTTAGATGACAATACAATAATTTAATCATAATTAATAAAAATTAATTGATTAAAACTAATTATTTAAAGAATTACAAATACAGCCACGTTGGTGACTTAGCTACCCTTTTGGCGACTTGTGTCAAAACTTGAAAAGGTTTTTTTTCTCACATGTTAAAGCATTCAGTTGGACTGAAATTAAAAGGACAATAGATACTTTAATGATAATTAAAAAAACTAATTACCACTTAATGTTGTGATTTTGTCCTACGTATATACATATTTATATTAATTGTAACTATTTAATAAAAAGTAGCTAAAATAAAATTTTTCGTTGTTGATCTAAGTAGGAATTGACTTAAAAACTATTTTTTTATATTACTTGTTTAACATCTTTTTATAAGTAACGGAATCATTGAACTCAATTTTTACCCACTTTAAAAGGTCCGATTAATTCGAAATTTTTCTCACTTCTCCAGGACCGATGGCAATACAATAATTTAATAATTTTGTTCCATTTTCCTGATCAGCATTAACGATTTCCCATTTTCAGATCCCATTCCGCATCTGGCAACTAAATTCAAATCCCACTTTCAGATTTGGCGACTAAAAGATTAAGTTACAACATAGTTCAATTAACTATAAAAGAATGTTTTTTAGTTCTTTTAAACTATAATTTATTATTTTAAAATTATATCAACCCAATGTACATACCAAATTTCATTAAAATCTCTGTCCAGCAGTTTTAGATATAATCGACCAAATCTGAAAATTCTCTTTATTTTGAACACCTGTATATAAAAGTAGTATGTGTATACCACTGAGTTTTAATATAATTTTATTTTCAAAATAGCATGAAAATCTATTTACAAAAAAATGTCGTAATAGTTCTCTCCTTATTTCACTATAATAGATATTTTCGAATTTTCCAGAATGTTCAAGAGTTATTGAAAAGTGAGCGTGTGCAAAATCCTTCAATATCTTCTAATCGTTGCATATCTTTTGTAACGATTTCTCTCTCTCTCTCTCTCTTTTGTCGGACCACTGGGTTGATAAGAATCTTCAGAAGACAGGAAAAGTGCACTAAAAAAATTATCTCTCCGTTTTCCCCTTCGATCTCAAGTTTTAAGGGTTTTCGACATCCGTTCTCGAATTCTCCCCTTTCAAAAAATTCCTGGCCCATCACGTCTTTCTGTTACGTGAGATAAAAAATGTCACCACAAATGAGTGGTACTTGAGATTTTCACACAGAAAAATATGGTCTTGTTGAATGGGGACCTTTCTGTTTCCTTTCTCATTTGAATTGAAAGGGGTTTTTTAGAATGTGGGTTTGTGTGTGCATCGTCAGACAGATGTTTCAGTACTATTATACATCGACTGAAAGTTTATGTATAATGTTTAACTTTTTTTTTCTGAGTCTTATCTAATTCACATAACATCTTTTGTTGTTCTAAGAAAGGGTGTTCATTTTTTTTTTCAGAACAATTTTGTAAGAAAGAGAAAGAGGCAATTGTTTGATTTCAAAAGAAGTTACATTTGAACGGTATGTTTGCAAAGGTAAAAAAATTTCATCTTTTGCTCAATTCCTACAACTAGATCACTCTCTCCGTCTCTCTCTTTGTCCAAATTTTCAATCCTTAATAAAATACTTTTTATTCATTCACTCAAGTTCAAATATATTTTTTTTAACTTGTAGTGGCTGATACTTGATGTTAATGCAGTTTTTTTTTCAAATATCAATTCATTAGTTAAACTTAATGGATAAATAGTAACAAAAATAATAGTCCAACACGATATATTAAGGAAAACAATGGAAAATTGCAAGGGAAATCTCGCTTTCTACTTTGTCACTTTTTTTGTGATTCTGTCATATGCATATACATATTTACATTAATTGTAACTATTTAATAAAAAGTAACTAAAAATTTTTTTTTCTTTGTTCACCTAAGTAGGAATTAACTAAAAAAAATTATTTTTTATATATTGTTCTTTATACATTACTAAAAAATCCTGAATCATTTCGTTACAAATATTGTTCTTAAAAAATACAATTTAAGACCCCTATCACATTTAACATTCAGATCCTATTCCACCAAAATCAGAACGAATGCAAGATATGTAAACAAGGAAAAAACTATACAATGAGCTATACAATCAACAAGTTAAATGTGTCCTTAAATATTTTAAAAATGTTTTTTTATTTTAATTAAAATACAAATAACGCCCACAGAGGCACACACAAAGTTGGGGGGGGGGGGGCCCCAAACCCCCCCCCCCCCCCCCCAAAAAAAAAGCCCTTGATTTTTTTTTCGATTGATTGTAATCCAATGTATATAATACGTAACATTTAATTAAGTATGTGTTATTAATAATTAATTATATTAATTAACGCTAATTATTTATTCAATAATTAATTTTTTACTGTCTTTTGTTCCCGAAAGTCGACAAAAATCAAAAGAATAAGTTTGGCGGCGTATTGGTGCATGATATGAAAATGGAGGACTTTCGACCCTGGACCCCCCTCCCCCTCCTGTTTGCGCTATTGAATACACATCTTGCGTCAACTTACATCATTAATCATCAATTAAACTATTTAGTTAAAATTAATATCACATCTATATTGGGTAACGAGAAAACGAATTTCCTGACATAATTGAAAAAATTTAATATGGAGCATTAAGTAAAGATTTAATGTTATGAAAATATTTTACATAAAATAAAAAAATAATAATTCATTAAACAAAAGAATAACAAAGTATACAGTGCTAAATTAATGAAAAATCCATAGAAATACAAATAGGTCAAAAAGGTAAATTACGAAGAAACTGTTTAAGGACTCGAGACAAAAATAACGGTTTCACGACCTTCTTAAATTTCTGAGCCATTTTTCTACCCAAATTTCAATTAAATTTCCAGGGTTTCCGACTTTTAAATAACATCAAATAACGGATTTCAAAAATTCTTAATTTTATTTCAATCCAATGAGAACTTCCAAATAAAGTCTTTCATTGTGTGTTTTGGTATTTTTTGAAAGCAGAGAGTTATGCAAACGGTGTGGCACAAACAAACAAAAAAACGCAAGCTTTCAACTTAAAATACCAGATATAAAACTCTCTCTCATTAATGAATATTAATATACCAAAAATTTTCAAGAAAAATAAATACTTACCTCATTAGATTCCATCTTATTGTTCTCCTGTTCATCTTTTGGGCTATTGTATTGCGACGGCATGTCCGGCTGTTTGGTCGTGAGCATAGTCCGGCAAAAGTCCTGCAAGCCGGACACTGCAATCGAAGGCCTCCTGTCACTGTAACCGCAACTGTACCTTCTGAGTCTTGGATCACCGAAATAGACCGGCTTGTAGCGTAGTTCAGGGGTGTAGTGGAAAGTTTTGTTGGCGGGTTCTCTGCTCAGGACCGACGCGGGGGTGGGCGAGCTGAAGGTGGACTGCGGGGGAAGGGAAGGTCGCTCCCAGAGGCTTTCATTGGCTGCTAGGGGGAGAAATCATCCGTCAGTCACGAAATTCGAATGATAGTGATTATGTCGGTTAGAACTGTCAATACGATTATCATCTGTGAAGCTTTTACCGGACACATGATTAGTTATTACTTTTTCTTTTGTGTGTGTTGGCTGGATTTTTCACGAAAAATGTCAATAATTATTTTTTATGTTTTACTAGTTGATTATTCCATTACTTTTGATCAATTTGCTCTTATATAGTAAGTGCTATCTTGTGTGAAGATTTTGTGTGTTTTATAACTATGAACTAAATAATGGGAAAATGTCATTCATATCTCATTCCACAATTAAGGTATCCAACTACGTTCGAAACCGTGATTTTAAAAAAGCGCATAAATGGATACTTTTCATGATATTTAGAGTCACTTAGATTAGAATACATGTATAAAATTGTTTTAAGGACATTTTGACGAAAAAAGTTATTTAAATACAATATTTCGGCACAAAATTAACTTAGAATAACCTTTTTTCAAAATGTTCTCCTTTTGTGAAAAATGCTTCTATTATAATAATATTTTGCCTGTATATAGATCAGACTTCTATACAGAGGCTCAACTATGATTTTTGAAAAATTCACATTATTTTCAGAGTTACAACCAATTGAAATAATTATCGGCGTTTTTTTTCTTAAAATTTCTCTCCTCCGTTGTCGTAAAACATGGATAAACCCACTTCTAAGTTATATATTTCAAAAATTCTAGTTGAGCATCTGTACAGAGGTCTGAGCTATAGACAGGCAAATTATTATTGTAATAGAAGCATTTTTTACAAAAGGAAAATATTTTGAAAATGGGTCATTCTATGCTCATTTTTTGTAAAAAAATTGTACTTAAATAATTTTTTATTGTAATACTATTCTTAAAATAATTTTATATACATTTTCTAATCTAAGTGACACTAAATATGATAAATATTATCCATTTACACGCTTTTGCAAAATCACGGTTCTGAACGTAGTCGGATACCTAAAATTCCATACTGTTATAATTTTTATAAATTACCTTTTCCGATTTCAACAACAAACTTTTTAAGGGGGCACAGTGCGAATGAATTGACGAAAATTGGTCAAAAATTTAAATAAATTTTTTAACCTAAAAAATAATTTTTGTATAATTTTCTAGTCTTACAAAACTTGAAAGTTTTAAGTTAAAAAAATCTATATAGAGAGTTATATATGATAACTTTTATGTTCATTTTCCTTCACATCCCAATGGCAAATAAAAATTTTAAACTGATTCATCTCAACAAAACAAAAAAAACTCTTCATTTAAAATCCTAAAACTTTTTCTATTGTATCAAAAGTTTTGATATTTTTTCTGCCTATTGATATTAATACTCGTTACAAAACTTGGTATACATTTTCAAAACGAATTCTCAATAAGCATTCATAATAAAAGTATTTTACGAATATTATCTATGTTGGCTATGTTGATCGTTTGTTATTCCTACATGCAAATCAAATTTTCTGGGTTGAGGTCATTATTGCAGAAGGGGTAGCGTTTTATAATCGCTTCATAAATTTTTAATTTCTTTTTAAAAAAATTAAATAGTCAGTTTTTGTAGTATTTTAAACACAAAGTGTTTTACGTAATACGTATACGTTAGTCACAAGTAAAAAAAAAAATTGTAAAAACCAATAAATAAAAGTTTTTTTTTTTTTTATTATTAATCGTATATATCTCTTTAAAAATAGTTATTGTGAGGCACTGTGAAAATTAACAAAAATCCAAGACAAAGTATATACGTTACGTTATAAAATTACATATAACATTCACAATACGTGTCTAGCCGTCCATCCCGTAAAATGGTTAGTAACGCTGCCTGCTGTGCCGTAGGGCTTGGGTTTGATTCCCGGAGAAGGCATGGATGTTTGTAAAAGTATAGTGCCTTTGAGGCATGGGGGTATTCTAAATAGTCGTCAAGCCGCAAATCCTTCCTCTCTTGAGGTTAGTTTAAGGGTAAGAGAGGTGGGAGGATTCGGACCATCCTCAGGGTCTTCTCCCTCTAAATTGGAGTGGAACCGAGCTAAATCGTACTGTCACCTGTTTGGTGCTTAAAGCTACGGTTAACGACAGGCGTACTACTAGCCCCATGCCACGATGAATTTCACGGGCCTTGATATGATGTTACTGTTGGTCAGACGGCAAAAGTAACAACACATTACGTATAATGACTTATTGAATTACATAATCTTTCCTGAAAAATATGTACATTATCCGATAATTCTTTTTTTATTCCTACCTTTAAAATTTATTTTAAAAAAGGCTTGATATTTTTTTCAAAATTTTCAATTACTAATACTAAATAACAGTAAATAATTTTGGAGTAGAACATTTACTTTTCAAATCCCAAATAAAAAAGAAGTATGAAAGAAAGAATGCTTCGAGACGGCGAACAAAATAAAATTTTTGGGGTTTATGCTTTGAACAAGTTTACTTATTTAAAGATTTGAAAATAAGCAACGGGGTGATTAACGCTAACTATACAAGTACCTTGGTACCAATATACATGGAGAAAATTGCTCAAAAATGATTTATCGATTCAAATCATATTAATATTCTATGCAAATTATTGCATTTTAGATAAAGTTTTCTCATACCGTAACTACCTATACTTCATGTGAAATTTATGTAAATAACACACAAGCTTTATGATAAACAATTTAAGGGAACTGCGCGTGATATGTTTAATTAATACGCGTGAAAAACACGAATGATATGTTTAAGAATAAGATTCATGTGTTTTTTAATTTGAACAGTAAAATGTTTGCATGTAACAATTGTGACTTGTTATATTGCACACACACCACACAGCCATTGATTCACGAATTGAAAAGAAAAAGAAAATCGAATCCAGTGCGTTTATAAAATATATTATTTTGAATTTAGGAACTGATCGCAAAAATATTTGCTTACACAGTTAGTAAACAATGTTAATAGTTAAAAAATTTATCTCTCATCACCAGTGGCGCACACAAGGGGAGTGTCCTCGGGGGGCGCGGCCCCCCCCCCCCCCAAAAGCCCTTGATTTTTTTCCCGATTGATTATAATTTTAAGTATTTAATACGCAAAATTTAATTAAATATTTGTTTTTAATGATTAATTTTATTAATTAATACTAATTATTTATTCAATAATTAGTTTTTTACTGTTTTTTGTTCCCAAAAATCGACAAAATCAAAAGGAACATGATACAAGAATGGTGGACTTTCGACTATGGACCCCCTCCCCCTTGGAAAACTTCTGTGTGCGCTACTGCTCATCACATAAATAAGTATAACTTTTTAACACTTACAGTACTATAAAGTCACACAAAGAGTAAATATTAATATGTAGCTGTTTATTTTAGCTTGTTCAGACGTAAAATAAAGAAAAGTCTTTCATAAAAAAAGAATATGTGTAGTTTTTTGGAATTTTATGGAAATAGAAAAGAATTATTTTCTTACATAATTGTTTGCAGTGGAGCACAAAAGGGGGGGGAGGTCCTAGGGACCGCCGCCCCCAAACTCTTGATTTTTTTCGATTGATTATAATCCTATGTATATAGTACGTAAAGTTTAATTACATATTTGTTATTAATAATTAATTTTATTAATTAATGCTAATTATTTATTCAATAATTAATTTTTAACTGTTTTTGTTCCCGAACATTGACAAAATCAAAAGAATACGTTGAGCGGCGTATTGGAGCATGATTCGAAAATGGTGGGCTTCCATAACGCTGGACCCCTCCCCCCCTTGTTCTTGTGAGCGCGACTGATTGTTTATCATTATCAGGATTTTTATTTTTTTCCTTTGCTCATATATATTTCAATATTTCACAAGATAATACTTACCGAATAACATTAAACACACGTGAGAAAAAACAGTAGTGTATTATTACACGATATAATAAGAAATGAATGTTTTATCATTGGCACCAATTGGTTTGATAGTGGTCCGTCCCCCCAACCTCCAAGCGTACCCATTTACGTATATAATTGCGTTCGGTATTCCTTTTATTTTGACATTCATAAAAATACAGATGAGGTTATAATTAAATATGGCAATCACCAATTTTAAATTGGAAAAAAAAAATATATTTCCTTTGGTTGTGAAAGAGTTAACATTTAAACTAATACAAATCTAGATTAGAAATCGTTTCAGAGAACCTTCCCCCTGGATTAAACTATTCTCACGTTCTAAATCTACTTACTGGTTGATCCGATGGAAAGATATTCTGTCGCTCTCCTTCTGGGGGTGGGAGTGTGGTAAAGACCGAAGACAGTCCCTCCAGAACACTCCTGGCAGACGAGGGATCTGGCAGGAGGTGGAGGCTTCTTCTCTGGGCTCACTAACAAAGGGGCTCTAATGCCATAGCTTGGGTTCGCGGCAGAACCTAAAATATTAAAATAAAAAGTAAAAAAGCATTCGAGGTTGTTTTAAAATGATCTACAAGACAGATATAAATATAGATGTAAAAGAGATGGCTTTTTTACTATTAAACACTTCATTCAATTAAGGTATCCGACTACGTTCGGAACCGTTATTTTAAAAAAGCGCATAAATAGATAATTTTCATGATATTTAGTGTCATTTAGATTAGAATACATATATAAAACTGTTTTAAGGACATTTTGACAAAAAAAATTATTTAAATACAATATTTTGGCAAAAAAGTAACTTAGAATAACCTTTTTTCAAAATGTTTTCTCCCTTTATAAAAAATGCTTCTAAAATAATAATATTTTTCTTATATAAAGTAAAGACTTCTCCAGAGAGTCTAAACTTTTTTTTTTGGAAAATTTACATTATTTTCAGAGTTATAACCCATTGAAATATAATTATCAGCGTTTTTTTCTTAAAATTTCTCCCCTCTGTTGTCGTAAGACATGGATAAACCCACTTCTAAGTTTTATATTTCAAGAATTCTAGTTGAGCCTCTGTACAGAGGTCTGAGCTATAGACAGGCAAAATATTATAATAGAAGCATTTTTCACAGGAGGAGACTATTTTGAAAACGGGTCATTCTATGTTCATTTTCTGTCAAAATATTGTACATAAATAATTTTTTATTCTAATAATATTCTTAAAACAATTTTATATTCATTTTCTGATCTCTAAGTGACACTAAATATCATCATAAATAGTATCCATTTATATATATATATATATACGCTTTTACAAAATCACGGTTTCGAACGTAGTCGGATAGCTTATATAAGCAACAAACATTTATCGCTAAACGCGTACTTTGAATTTATATCAGTGTTCCATAACCTTTCATTGCCACGGACCAGTCAACGTTTGATAGCTCTACCGCGGCCCGTTGAGAGGGGACGTTGATTGTTGTATTTTAGATTATTTTGATTTAATAATTTTAATTTAGTTATATTTATATAAATATGCCTTCAGAATAAAATACAGTTACACCAAAAAATGAATATAAAAGGATTTAACATGGAATATAAAGTAATTTCCAAGGGAAGTCACACACACACACAAATCCGAGAGAAATATACCTCAGTAAATTAAATGGAAATTATTTAATGTTCCCTGGGCGGCCCGATACCATTTGATCCACGGACCGGCGGTTTAGAGAGCCACTAGTTTATATCGTACAGGAAGTATGCCAATTTGTTAACCTACAGCGATTATCTTTGAAGTTCAACTAATTAAATGGTATTTAATAAAAAGTTTTTAATTATATCAAATCACAGTGAATGAGTGAAATTAACGTCGCGCTGTTCAGCTGCACGAGGGCTTTTGGCGACGGAGGTCGTAATTTTGAATCATAGTCAAGTAACGAGGACGACACCTGAGCTGTCACCCCCTCTCCTTTCTTCCACACCACACCAACGGGAGAACGTTTGAGCTCTCGACGGATTTAACGTGCATCTCTCTCCTACACGGCTGGTTTTTAGTGGTACTGGGCTCGAACTCGTGACAAGCCAGCCACGATCCGGTACCTTGACCACTAGGCTACCGCGGCCACTTTATCAATTCAAATTTGAAAACTAAATTCACAATTGTTGCTGTCTTGCATTGATTTGTTAGATTTCAAAACATCAGGGGGAAATTTGTTATATGAAATTATTTCTGTGCTTTTTATAATATTTTTTTGGTGCGTGAGAGTGGTACATATACTTAGGTAAAGAAATAAGTATTTTCAAACTAAAAAAAAATTTACTAATAAATATCTTGTATTAATTTGGTGACTGTGGTAGCCTAGTGGTCAAGATCACGGAGTGAGTGAGTAAATATTAACGTAACACGAGGGCTTTTGGCAACGGACCACGTAATTTTGAACCATGGTCAAGTGACGTGGACGACACCTGAGCTGTCACCCCCTCTCCTTTCTTCCACACCAACGGGAGGACGTTTCAGCTCTCGACAGATTTAACGTGCATCGCAGCCCTACACGGCGGGTCTTTAGTGGTACTGGGCTCGAACTCATGACATGCCTGCCATGATCCGATACCTTGACCACTGGGCTACCGCAGCCCACGGCAGGTCTCCAATGGATACGCGATTAAAAAAGCTAGGAGATCACTGCTCCAGAGAAAACTTCTGATATTACTCGTTTGTAACGGCACGATGTAATATTTTGATCGAGCTACTTTTGTATCTTGTCTTTGGCAACGAGCTGAAGTGTCGTCTTCGCCACTTGATTGAGGTTCGAAATTACGAGGTCCGTTGCTAATAGCCCTCGTGCTGCTTTATAATGCGCTGTGAATAAACATTGTCTGACGCCAATCAGTGTTTAGTACTTGTTTAACGTGCTTATTGTTATACATTCAGTCAATAGTGTTTTAGTACCTAAACAAAACAAAACAAAAATCTTCGTAAATGAAGGAAAAGCAAAACTGTTATCGATTTGGAAGTGGATGAAAAAAATTGTCAACTGTTTAGCATCAATAAATAACACAAACAACAAAAAATAGGTGGGATTTCTCTTTGGGAAATGATTACGTCGTACAGTTCGGCTTAACTGACCAAGCATCACACACACACAGTCCATTATCTTCATTTAAGAGAACTTCTAATAGACAGTAATTTCCCATGTAGAGATTTTATTGTAAAATCCGTAGCCACAGAAATCTTATATCTTTAATGAATGAAAAATACACTATTTGTGAACATTCATTTTATGAAATTATATATGTGGCTATTAGCTGTCACACACAATTTACATGTACAATGGACTAAATTCATGACAATCACGTGATAAAGGGAAACACGTGTTCTACATTGAATTCAAAACAAACATCAAACTAATTGTACTTGTTATTCTATTTGTAAAATTTAGATAAAATTTCAAGTTGCATAGTTGAGTAAAGATGTCCAAGTATTATAAACAAATTGCATCAAAAGATTCTTAAATTAAAATAATAATAATAATAACTCTTATTTTATACGTGTATTTTCAAATCAAGTATATTTCGCTTATTTATAATTGTTGACGAATATAAACTTTTTAAAAGAAAGTTTCTGCGAAAAGAAAAAGTTGGCAACAACGAAGAACTTTGAACCGATTGGCTAGAAACACATGATTGCATTTACTATGTGACTATGACGTCACATTAATTTATAAATTCATTGGCTAGAAACACGTGTT
>BMAV01006556.1:10471-25431 GCA_019973955.1 Trichonephila inaurata madagascariensis | reverse complement strand
ATTAATAACAAATATTTAATTAAATTTTACGTACTATATACTTAGAATTATAACCAATCGGGAAGAAAAATCAAGGGCTTTGGGGGGTGCCCAGACCCCTAGGACACCCCCTTGTGTGCGCCACTGTGTCACATGTATTTTTACAGGATTCTTTTTTTGTTGCACAGTTTTCTAAGGAACGTACTGCCGTGTAAAAAAAAAGAATATTAGGGTGTATTTTAAATCTTTTTCTAAGTATTATTTTTCCCATTGTCAATGTTTCACACGATAAACAATTTTTAAAAAACATGTCGCACAAATTGTATCTCATTCAAAAAGACTTCTAAATGTTTATGCTAAAATAACTTAATGGGGTCATTACTCTGTCCCTTCTCTCAACCTCTTTAAGGCGATTGAGCGAATATTAAAGTCGCATTGTTCAGCTACACGAGGGTTTTTGGCGACGGACCTCGTAATTTTGAACCATTGTCAAGTGATGAGGACGACACCTAAGCTGGCACTCCCCTCTCCTAACTACCACACCAACGGGAGGACGTTTGAGCTCTCGACAGATTTAACGCGTATCGCTCCTCTACACGGTGGGTCTTTAGTGGTACTGGGCTCGAACTCATGACACGCTAGCCACGAGTCCGTTACCTTGACCACTAGGCTACCGCGGCCTACTGTAGGTGATTGAATACGTTCGGAATCGTGATTTTGATTCTACTAATGAACATTTTACTTACATGAAATATTCTTGTATAATAATCTTTAGCCTATAAATTGCTAGAATTTATATCCCGGGTTGAACTAAAAAGTTTTAAATATATTGTTTAGAAATGAATTTATTCATATTTTATATCAGAATAGAGAGATTTTTACAAAAAAACACCCGTTAATATTTCAATTGATCTTAACTCTGAAAATAATCGAAAATTTTCAAAACTCCTGGTTCAGCTCATGTATAAAGTCCAAACTATATACAGGCAAAATATTAATATTATAGAAGCATTTTTCACATAAAAAAATATTTTAAAATATGTCATTCATCCTTCATTTTTTTTTTTTTTTTTTTTTTTTTTTTGTGCCAAAAAATTGTATTTAAATAATTTTTTTCTTGCAATAATATTGTTAAAACAATTTCATATGCATATTTTAATTCAATTGACACTAAATATCAAAGAACTATTCATTAATACACTTTTCAAAAGCACGCGGTTGTCACCTTAAATAACAATAAGCTATTTTTTTTTTTAAATTAATTCAAGCACTTATTATAACGATCCCAAAAATGCGTTCGCAAATTCATATTCAACAGTGGTCTTGAAACTGTGTTCCACTATACATGGGATTTCACTCCACGAGTCACAAAAAAATCGAAAAAGAAATTATAAATATATACGCAAAGTTTATATAAACACAAGTATCTAAAGCTTATCCCAGTCATTATATGAAAATGAAAATTTTATTTATACATAATAACTAGGGATTGCGCAATACCGGGATACCGAACACCGGTATTTTGAGCCATTTGTACAATTTTGTAATACCGGTGTTCGCAAGTTTAAATACCGTTTTTTCGCGGTATTTACTAGAAATTTTTTGAAACTGTCTCCCCTATATGTTCAGAGATCGCCGATATAACAAAATAGCATACGTTTTTTGCTTTTATGTCTTCCCAACGGGTGAAAATAATTAGGCTGTGAATAGAAAATTGCATCGTACAATCGATAAATAATGTGAATCCTCCATATGACTAAAACTATCTTATTACAGCTCAGAGCAATACTGCACACGCGCAGGATTGGCAGTCTGATATTCGTATCTGTGAAAACAAGATTATAGTTGTGTGAAGAAAGTGCGTAATATTTCGATACTTTTTAAATTGGGGAGTTTTTGTAATTCACATTGTATTGCATATCATACTTTAGAGTTCAAACTATTTTTCAGATGCATTATATATATATATATATATACTCATACATAACAACCCATAATAATGAATAAATATATCTTTAAAGAACATAAAAATATCAGTTGATAATATTCTGTCTGTAAAATTTGTTATAATACCACACAGACTGAATAGTAATATTTACATTTTTTTGTGGTTTAAATAAATACGATGTTCTTTTACTTTTTGTGATTCTTTATATACTGTTTTAATTTATAAGTTACAAATTATTTTTTGTGTGATATTTACACTCTCTAATAAAACTGCAAATGAATAAAAGGAACACTTTTGTGTGTTTTCTTTCTTTTTCTAGAATTCTTCTATCGAGATATTAAAACCGCGGTATCCCAGTATTAAGATCTGAAAAATACCGAATACCGGTATTGTGTGTGAACTTTTAGTTCGATATTGCAATCCCTAATAATAACCTTATTTTGTAACACTTTTTTAACTTTTATTATAATACAATAAAAGAATATATTAAAACGTTTTTTCCTTATATGTGCTGACTACTAGATTGAGAATATTCTATTGTGTTTAGTATCCTGGGTTCCAAAAAATATTTTTATACTTGTTAGAACAATATTTTGCAAAACAAAATAGTTCTCAATTAGAAAATGTTCCTTTTTTTTCTTTATAGGAAAAAAATACTAATGATGAAGGACAGGGGACAACTTATCAACAAATTCAAAGTTAAAATCTAAATTTAAGCAAGAACAGCTCCTAAATTTTTTAGGGCGCAAATTCATGCAATACACAAGGTTTCTCATACAGCTATAAACGTTTAAATACCATTCAGAACAATGTACATAAGTTAAAAATATTTCTCAACGTGTGTGAATAGGCTATAAAAACAAATTAGATGCACAATATGAAATGCGACTGCGGTAATTTAAAAAAAACCTAGACTTCGGCAGTTTGTGAAAAAATACAAGCACACATCCCAGGTACTAAATATAATGCACATATGTGACACTTGGATCATAAATTAATATTATTAACGAGCATGGTGTAATGTACACCCGCGCATCGTGTGGGGGGGGGGCAGGGTTCTAGGGAGCCCAAAGCCTGACTGACGCTAAGTACCTAAGATCCAGCTTTGGTCCCGAAACTTGACTTAGCAGGGGAGCCCTACTATTCTCCGTTACACCACTGTCAACGAGTAAATTGTATTAAAATTACATTAATTTTTTAATAACAAATACAATACTTTTTTGAAAAATGTCTTTACATTAATTACCTATAACATGTTGTGATTTACTTTAAATGTTATTTTGAGACATATTTTTCTGAGTGCGGAATGGGGTTTCCCGAAAACATCTTATAGTTTTAAAGGTTCCGTGAGTTGAAAAAGTCTGATATACAGCAAACTGAAACCTACATGATTCAGAACTGAAATTACGGTACTATATTTATTCACAGTCGCTCGTTATATACCTCCATCTAATCCTTATTTTGAATAATTCTAATATTAAAAAAAAAGAGAGAAAATTTTCTTTTTTCCGATTCGTGTATAAACAATAACCGTTTTCTGTTTGCCGTGTGTAATAGACTTCCGATGACTAGGCTTCGACTACGACTAGCGTGACACCCCCCGAATGAACTACGTGGCTGTGGCACGATTACGTCGGCAGTTTTCTGTCCAGCGTGACGGGAAAAATAAACCATGAGCGTGCACACACTGTGGGACATAAATATGCAATGACATGAAAAAACGTGCTCGATTCATCTGTGGCAGAAATTAGTTTTCGTAGACGCAGCGCCATAAACTGCTCGCTCCCCGATGGAAATTAGTAGTTTGATTTCCGCAGCATAACATGCACACTTGACATTGCTCATTGAGTGTCGGTACTACTAGACCTAGTCGTTAAAGCAGCGCCATCTCTTATCTATTTTGTTAAATGGTCATCAGGTGAATAATTTATTTTCATTATATATTTATGGTATTAGCATAGCAAAAATCTCGTGATACTGATCATACCAGTAACGTACATACCGTGATTGAAGATTAATCCCTAATAGACCAACACAGATTTTTTATTTTAACTATACAGATTAACCCCCAACACCGGCACTTTCGTCTACGTGTCTTTTAGAATGTCACCCCTCTCCACATAAGAGAGGTCTGTGTACGCCACTGGATTCTTCTTTTGCATATAAGTAATAAGGCTAATAAGAATATCCAGTGTTTTTATTAATTTGTTATGGGAAAATATACAAATCCAAACATTATCTCGCATTAGCGCCTTTGATGAAGTTAAGATTGAAAAGAAAAAATGAATGATTTAGATTTGGAACTCTCCAATCAGGAAGTCTATAAATCCCATTGAACGTAAAGAATGATTTCAAAGAATTTAATATAACAAGGAAGAGAGAAAAATCAGTTAAAAAAATTAATTACCTCAAAAGTATAATCAGTAATTCTACTTACACAGTAAACAAATCCTTTCTAAATTAAACTATGCTCGGTTACCTAACAGCCCATAGAGGGCAAACGCCAAATATGTGCTCTTCAAAATTTTTATGAACTTCAGCACTTAACTGCATAAGCAGATGTTCAGGTCAGTCTGACATGCAATCAGCAGCATACGGATACACGCCTAAACCACCGATCTGCCAAATGAGCTACCGACGGACACAAATCATGCAACGCATATTTTATTTTATCAACAGGTAAGTCTTTTCTACATTAAAGGGAATAAAATTACGAAAACTGTTGGTAAAACTTGATAACTGCGAGTGAAACGCCCTTCTTTTAAAAAATAAGAAAATCCCATCATATTTTTTTTTACTTGTAAAGCAAGACTTCCGTGAAGCCAGCGTGAGCGACCTGTGGATGCCCGTTTGAAACCACCTACAGTCCACCGCTTTGCCAACTGAGCTATCGACGGACGCCTTACGTTGCACTTATTTTGTGTTGGTATCACGTAAATCTTTAAAGTGAATGAAATTATACGAAAAATGTCCGTCCTCCGATTTATGATTTTGAGAGAAAGGCCATCCTGGCTAAAAACATGAAAGATTCCATTTAAATTCTTTACTTTTAAATTAGTATATGCATCAAAAAGATTCTTCCGTCGAGCCAGCGACCTATGGATACCTGTTTGAAACCACCTACAATCCTCCGCTCTGCCAACTGAGCTATCGAAGGACGCCTTACGTGTAGAGGGGGTACAAAGACGACTCTGAATCACATAGGATTGCAGGGTTGCAAATGCCATAGGTACGATTTATAGGGCAAAGAAACAGAGAAAATGAACAGAAATAGCAACACATTAATGGAGCAGAAAACATTTTTATTGAAAGGTTGTACTACAACACTATTCGAAAGTACATGGACCTCTTCTAGTATGGTCACATGAACAGTTTGGTGCCTTCCTTCAGTTGGAGACCTCATCGCTTGAATACCTATAGTTGCCAAGAGGATATATGACATGATAGGAATCTTCCAGAACGTAAAGAATTCTAGGAAGTGCCACTGTCAGGCCTGTGAGAGGACTTCTGGCCGAATTTCTTTGTCTCACTTTACATCACAGCTCGCAACTACGGCATTCGCGATCCTACATTCCTATGTGATTCCGAGTCGTCTCTGTACCCCTACTAGTTTGTTGGTCTGGCAGCGAATCCCCCTGCCAAAGTCATGCCCAAAGCCCTCATATTAGCATGGTTTGGAAGTCAGGAGAGTGGGGTGCCAGCTCAGATGTGGTCCTCGTCACTTGGCTGTGGTTCATAACAACCAGAATTGTTACTAATAGCCTTCGAGTTGCTTTAAGTACGATGTTCATAAACACTCCCTCACTCTTTATACACCACCAGACTACCCGAGTCACGAAATATTCATTATAAAGTTTTACTTATGTTAGAGTTTAAATGCTACCTACTTATATACAGTGGAGAAGGATTGTGCAGTGATCGGTTCTTAGATATAAAAGTGAGAATGAGAGTACGAGAGAGATGAGGGCACGTATAGTTGGAAATTAGCGATTATTAGTGCGGAGATTTTCACTTCGAGTTTGAGAGTTCCGTGTGTCTGTATATCGTCGGTCTAATTATCAGACTGCGTAACTCCATCTGGGATGCTAATTTGATACAGTAGGGCTAGGCGCCAAGTTCTTATTTATGTTCGCCAAGATAGGCGATAATATTACAATATGGTTTACTTTAATATTTTTATCGTGCGATAAATAATTTATATATCTGGAAGTGTAATACATTAATATTACTTTCTGTTGTATTTATTTTATGTTAAAATCTTGCCACCACCTCTCCCTTCGAAATCTAGTTTTATTATGAAATAAAAAAAAATAGTGATTAAACTGATCGAAGGAATAAATTAAAAGTGTGAGGCATGGCGTAGACAAAACAAGAGGGAAAGCTTTGCTTCACCGCTGCTTGGCGCGATTAAGGAATCACGCCAAAAAGCGTTTGGAGCATTGCACTCCTATATCAAATCAGTTGCACCAGTGGAGTTACACAGTCTGATAATACGGCCGACGATATATTCCAGATAAGTGAATTTTTGATTTTTTCAGTTTTGATTGATCTTCCTAATAACTCTTAAAAGGGTCAGTTTAATAAAATTATTAACTTGATTATATATATTTGTGTTTGTAGCTATTTCCTGATATTTTATGTTATGGCAACTATACTCCCATTGAAAGGTCGGGTTCGAGTCACAGTCTTTCGATCTCAGTGTTAAATAGTCAAGTTTTGGGGAAAGGGGCCATTACTGTACAAGTAATTTTAAAATTCAATTGAATTATAATGACAGAGCCAATTTTAAGTGTGTGTCGCCAGTGTTTTTCTTAGAACTATTAAGTGTGTACCGAATTATTTAGCAGCCAGGGAATGATTCCCAAATTTAAAAGGAATTTGGGAATCATTCAATGAAAACTTTACTCGAAAAGAAACTATTTGATTTTTTAATAATCCACACATATATAGAACAAAATTTGCATTTTGTTTTATAAAATCCAATACTGAGAAAGAAAAAAGAACTTACAAAAACAAAAACAAAAAAAAAAGAAAGAACGGAAAGTTTTAAAAGATAAATTAAACCACAGATCGTATAAAATATCAACTGGATAGCTCTTGAAATAATAAATTTAAAAACAGCGTTATACTACAGTAGCTTAACAATTTAACTGGAAAAAAAAACTGTTCAGATGGGTCATTTTTGCCCAAAAAAAAAAAAAAAAAAAGCGGCACAAAATGTAGCTTTATAAAAAAAAGTAAAATATATATTTTTATATGAAAGGTTACTATTTTTATAAACATAAATATAATTGAAACTGAAGATTCCGAATGACCAGTTCCAACGTTCAGCTTTATCACTAATATACAAGCCATTTTATAAACTCTATTAATATATGCAATGCAAATCATAATTAAGGCTTTAATAATGTAATGGTGAGTTGTATTAACTTTTAAATCATAAAACATATGATATAGATTGGGAGAGAATTTACATGAAAAAGCATTTAAAGTTTCAAAAAATATATAAAAGAAATAGTAGGTCTATATATAATGCTTTGCAAAAGGTAGTTTCAGTTAGTGAAGAGAAAATCTTTTTTGATATTTTTTTAAATCGGAATGATAAATTATCTAACATGTGGAAACTCGTTGGTTATCATGTTACCGTTTATCTAGATCCACTTCTCTAATGAGATTTCTTTTCAGATCAATCAATCTCATTTTTCTTTTTCCGTTGCCGCAATGTTATTCCTAATTCTGTACTTTCATTCGGCGAATTTCTTTCGATTGTTTCACGTTCTTCAAGAATAAAGTTTCCTGAGAAATATAATAGTTCTTACTGCTTGAACTGATGTACACATGAAAATTACAGTTGTCAATTTTATATAACATATTCTTTGTAAGAAAAATATTACTAAATGATTAAAGAATTTTTTTTGAAGAGAAAATGACAGCTAACAATTTTATACAACAAATTCTTTATTATAAAAATATTACTGCAACATAATGCAGATCAAAAAAACTACAGCTACAAATTCCAAGACTGAAATTGCTTTTCTCAAAAATTCCACTCTTCAAATCAGTTACGGAAATAGTCAGCAGTGTTAGGGAAAAATAGCAAACGATTCATTTAAATGAAACAGTAAAATTATAGAAATTAAAGTACCAAACGATTTATAAGAAAATATATAATTAATCCACCAAAAAAATACTTTATTCTGAAAAATGATCAGATGACGGTTGGAGCATTACAGTATTATAAAAATTGCTTAAATGGTTAAAAAGAATAAAACATTTTAAAATTAAAAATTTTTAGAGATTATTTTTAAGTTGGAAATTGTGTTTTACACAGGTCCAAGTTATTCTCAAAATCCAATACTTATTCTAATAAATACAAATTAGTAACATTGAAGATAATTTCAGCATCGGAACAAAAATATTTTATAAATCATCCTCTTAAAAAAATTTATATTCTTTTTTAATAACTTTCTTTTCCAATTCAATTTACAAAAATTTAAGCATAATATAAATAATACATATCTCTTTTAAACGTGTGATGTAACATTTCGGGCAATGGAAAATAACTACGTCCGCATTTTAAATTAAGTATTTTTCGATTACTATATTTTGATTTATGCATGAAACAAAATTTAATTTATCAAATGCCAGCCTGTGGACCATCAGGTCATTAGGTGTCTAGCTCTCCAATATTTTTCGACAGTAGATTTACAATAAGCAGAATCTATATACAGTGGGCCACAAAAGTGTTCGTACACTTGCAATTTTAAATAAAATTTAATGTTTTAGATTAATAAAAATTAATATATTGTAATAGTAATTTTTTTTATGATATCTGCAACTTGTTCTTAATGGAATGACGTAATTATTTTTTTTAAAATAGTATAAATATTTTTTTTAAAAAATTAATAATCAAAAAGCTACTAAAAAATTACGCCACAAAAGTCTTCGTATACTTAACAAAAATCTCAACTTGGCTTTAAATATTGTATTTCTTTTTTAATTTAGTACTTAGTAGGATATCTTTTAGTGTTCTCAACAACTTTTAAGCGTCTTGGTATAGATTTAATCAGTTTTTTTGTAACTTCTGCATCGATTTTTCACCATTCTTCTGGGATTATTGTTTTTACTTCACATTTTGTATTTATTTCTCATGTTTTCTTTTCTTTTACATCAAAATCTCACCAAATATATTCTACTGGGCTAAATAAAGTGATTGAGGAGGTGTTTTCAAAATTTGGGAACAGTTATAGAGACAACAGTGGCGAACATTGAGAGCAGTGTCCTTGGTGTCATTACCCTGTTAAAAAATGAAGTCGTCTCCAATTTCCAAATTTCTGACGGACGAAAAGTAGGGCGTGGCCGATGTGGTGTATGAATGACACTGTATTATCGAAGAAGCAGGAATCTTGAAAGGATTAACTCCAATTAATTGCACTTCTTGAAACATATAACATATTACAAATTATAAAGATTGGACGGTACATCACAGACAAGGACAATCACAAAAACACACAACGCGTGGTAGCCGGCTGACTACATGATTGCAGAGAGGTGAGAGCAGAAGAGAGCGCGCGATTTCCAGATCTCGGTATTTATAGGCAGCAAGACATCGCGTGATTTAGGAGGTGGATGGAGATAATTTCAAGTCCCCGGTAGGCGGGTAACAAAATAATTACATGGTTGTCCTGAAGGACTGGACATTAAATAATGCAAAAGCTATTACAATTAAATTATTGGAGTTATATATATAATATTAAATTTTTTTTTTTTTAAAAAAAATAATATATTGTAGTATTAAATTTTTTTAAAAAAATCAGCTTAAGTATTGAATTTTTGATCCTGTAAATATTTAATGAATTTCTACAATGTTACCAGTATAATTAACCATTAGAAAGTTATTCTCATGCTAGACCGGTTATGCCTAGACTTTGCAGGTTGGAAATTATTTTTGACATAAATGTGATAAATTAATGTTCACGCTGAAGTACTAAATTCCTTATGTGTAGAAATTTTAAATGATTATCATATTAAATTGGCAACAAGTGTGATATGAAATAGATCAATTTTCTTTATTTAAGCAACGTTGTGTTTAAGTAATATTTCAGTTACGTAATCACACAAAATTTCTAAGTCCAAAATAACAACAAACAAAATAACTTCGTTTTGTGCGCTAACATTTTTGAGCATAATTCAATTACTACTGTTTATCATAGGCGTATATCGGAAGAAAATATAAAATTTCATTTTATTTGTTTACAAGTTTTGAATGCACTGCTTCAAATATGGGAGAATAACTGTAGTATAACAATACAGTTATTTTATCCAAGCGTGCATATTTTACTTTTGCTTTTGCATAATTCTGAATAGCAAAATTTGTAGAAAGATAATGTTGTTTAAATGTAATCGGTTACCTTAATCGAATTTTAATAGAAACAGTGTGAACGCAAATATGAAAAAGATGAAGCAGAATAATTGATACATAAAGAAATCTATATAACTTAATTTTTTTATGCATGTAAATGTACAAGATTTAATGTACAAGTAAGTAACTGCAATGCAATTTATGAAATAATTTAAATATACAAATAATGCAAAATGAATATTTGCAGAATATTTTACAACATTTTTATAACTGGATAGTTTTTCTTGGAAGTATAACAAAGCGATGGACATGTAAAAACTATCTATTAAACAAGCATCTTTATGTCACCAAAATCGGTTCCGGTTTATACATTGGGCGATTAAGGCGGGTGCCTAGGAGCCCGGATAAGCTGGACTTAACCATATTTTCTGGTTCTAAATTTCAATCCGCCAGTGCCAAGTGCGGCTGTAGATCTGCACCCAGGACCCGAAATGAGCTTAAATCTCTCGTCACTGACAAAGATATTTTATTCCCATTCCCAAAGATATTCCCATTTTATACTTAAAAGAAACAACTTTGTACATGTTTCCATGTTCCTGTCTAAATTTCTATTTGCCTCAACATATATTAACAAAAATAATATTTTATTTTATAATTTATCAAGGTGACACATTTATCATTTCCTTTAAAACAGAGGTCTTCTACCAGGGCCGCGTGGAACTTTGACAAGGGTTCCGCAAATGATGTCTATTTGCTTAATCAAAGGGCCAAAATTTTAGTAAAATTTTAATTTTTATAAAAGATAGAATTCTTAAAGGCTTATTTACACTTAATCTTGTAAAAATAAGAATAAATAAATATTTTATGGATAAAAAATAAAATTTTAAATTTCATAAAAGTCAGGAAAATATTTAAGAAGCTAGAAGATTTTTTTCTAAAAAATACAAATATCTTGGTTCTTTTTAGAAAATTGGGTATTTTTAACTCAATGTGCAAAATGTTCCTTTAAAAACATTGATAAAAATTTCTGACAACCAACGGAAAATTTGGAAGGACGATAATTTAATTAGATAATAATTATTTGAGAATATGCAGCGATATCAAAACAAAGTAAAATTAGCAGCGCTAACATAAAAATAACGACTTTAAGTCCGAAAAGTTCGCAAAACATTTTTAAAACAAATTTTCAGCCTTTATAAAGTATTAGAACAAAAATTTAATATCAAATGCAATATATATATATTGTCTTTACATAGAGCACATATAACCTGTTGATATACTTTAAATATTGTTATAAAATATTTAAGTTTCTAAAAGGGAAAGAGAGAAGGTGGGTTCCTTGATAACACCATATAGTTCTTTCTCTCTCTGAGGGTTCTGCGAGTCAACAAAGTTTGAAGACCACTGCTTTAAGGTATCCGACTACTTTTTCGGAACCGCGAATTTGCAAAAGCTTATGAATGGATAATATTTATGACATTTAGTGTCACTTAGACAAGAAAACGTATAAAAAATTGTTTTAAGAATATTATTACAATAAAAAATTATTTATTTAAGTACAATATTTTTACAAAAAAGGAACATAGAATAACCAATTTTCAAAACATTTTCCTTTTATGGAAAAAACTTCTATTAGAATAATATTTTGCCTGTATATATCTCAGACCTCTGTACAGAGGCTGTACTAGAATTTTTGAAATATATAACTTAGAATTGGATTTATCATATTTTACTACAACACAGATGGAAGAAATTTTAAGAAAAAAATGCCGATAATCATTTCAATTGGTGGTAACTCTGAAAATAATGTGAATTTTTTAAAAATCCCGGTTCAGACTCTCTGGAGAAGTCTTTACTTTATATAAGCACAAAATATTATTATTACAGAGGCATTTTTTATAAAAGGAGAACGTTTTGAAAAAAAGGTTATTCAAAGTTAATTTTTTGCCAAAATATTGTATTTAAAATAAATTTTTTTTTGTCATAATGTCCTTAAAACAATTTTATACATGTATTCTAATCCAGGTGACACTAAATATCATTAAAATTATCCATTTATGCACTTGTTTAAAAATCATGGTTCCGAACGTAGTCGGATACCTTAACGAATTTTAATCGAACACTAAGAAAAGGGGGAAAAAATCGTTTGTAATAACTCAAAAGCATTCCTTTTATCAAGTGCAACAGTGATAACAAACAACACATCTTTTACACTCAGAGCCATCAAAAACCTCTCTCATACGTGTTACCCCACTTTATCATCGGAACACTTTTAATGTCACCCATAATCGTCGGATATAGGGGTGGAGGTGGACCAAGCAAAACCCAGACGATCTCCTCTTGGAAATTTGATCCCGTTGAAGAGGAGAGTGTCGGCTCGAGTGGTTGGCGGCCAGTTTTAAATGCCTCATTGGTTATCTTGATGAAAAACATTCCCCACGCCTCTGGTTACAATATCCGCAACCGTGCCTGGCTTTCCCTACAGGGATTGGATGCAGCATAAACGGTTGTTATTTACTCGTCGCTTCTTCGTGTGAAGTGAAGAATGGGTGACTGAATGTTTTTCAAGGGTTTGTAGAATCAAGATGGTTTTTACGACCCGATAAATGCTTTTGTTTGCTGAAAAGCTGAAAACAACTTGCTCCTAGAAGTTCATTCTGGATTTTTCTTCTCCACAAGAATAACACAAATACAGCACTTTTATTTATAGTCCTATTTTCACAATATGCATATGAATTTTTGGTTCACAACAGTCCTAGGGATCCGGCCCCCCCCCCCCCCCATAGCCCTTGATTTTTTTTTTCAATTGATTATAATACGATGTAAATATTACGTAAATTTTAATATGTATTTGTTATTAATAATTAATTTTATTACTTAATGCTAATTATTTGTTGGTTTTGTTCCCAAAAATCGACAAAATCAAAAGAATATGTTGGGCGGCGTATTGGACCATGATACCAAAATGGTGGACTTTCGATCATGGACCCCCTCACCTTGAAAACTTTTTGTGTGCGCAACTGGTCCATAAATAAAACACAATACATTTTAAACGTTTCTCCTTAAAAAAATTTCAACAGTGTTCTTCAAAGAGGGTAATGTGTACTTTCAAAAGTCTTACGCGTCACAATTTTGATTCTTAAAATGTTCTTATAACTTTCAAATAACAATAAAAAAAAGTTACTTTTAGCTTAATTTTTATATTTCAGCTTATTCTAACCGTCAAATTTAAATATAAATGAAATATCAATGACTAAGGCAGGGGTGGCCGACGCGCGTGCAACAGTGTAGCACGATGGAGTTGTATCAGTAACACGCGAAGACTTACTGAAAACTTTAAAAAATTTTGAAAAGATAATAAGTAACCATTTTTTTACAGTTTTATTGAAGTGGGGTTGCCTCAGACAAAAAACCTCAAAGTTCAGATCAAAATATGCTTGCGAATAAATTTTTTCAGCAATGATAAGAATAAAATAAATATCATTCAAAACTAGCTAATGTGCCAATGATAACCTATGATAACCAAATTTTGTTACCATCTATAAGATCTAATTCTAATGTAGATGACTTGGTATAAAAAAAAAGTAGTAATTCAAAAGCCACATTGAGTAGATACTGAGCGTTTAGTAATTATTTTGAATTAAATGATTCAAGTATAACTCACTCTTATTTTAAATATATCTAACCTAATAGATTGAATTTGTAAAAAGTTTATCCACAAAGTTTGTACTTTCGTCTTATTTATTATATTATTTTTAAATTTCGACAACGGACTTGCATTAAAAAATGTACTATTTGCCGAAAAATTCCATACTAAGCTAATAAGTAAAACTTCTTCACTTTTCCATATTTGTTTGTTGGAAAAGTTGGATTGATTGAATATTAACGTCGCACTGTTTAGCTATTCGATGTCTTTTGGCGACGGACCACGTAATTTTGAACCATGGTCAACTGACGTAGACCCCCCCCCTCTCCTAACTACCACACCACACCAACGGGAGGACGTTTCAGCTCTCGACAGGTTTAACGTGCATCGCTGCCCTACATGGCGGGTCTTTAGTGGTACTGGCTCGAACTCGTGACAAGGCAAGCCACGATCCGATACCTATACCACTCGGTGGAAAAGTTGGAAGTGGCACGCATAATATTTTTTTATCAAATAGTGGCACTCTTAACAAAAAGGATGACCACCCCTGGACTAAAGGAAAGAGTCTTGTTGTGCTTAGTTCTATCAGAATAAATGCAGAATTCATCACAACTTTTACGAAAGGATATTTTTAACAATTTAAATTTAAAGCAGAGTACATTTGTTCACTATCAAAACCCAAACTAGAAACTTATGCTATTTCATAACGTGGCAAAAAACAGATTCTAGATTTTTTTTAAACAAATAATAAAGTTTCAAAGACATGTAAATTTTATATTTTAATATAAAATTCTATATATTTGATATACGATACTATATTACTTTAAAGTTGGTTAGAAATACGTATGTTTGTAAAAAAAAAAAAAACGAAAAAAAGTGAGTGAAAGTATGGGTTTAATGAAAATTAAAAGTTAAACAGAACAAGGAAAAAGAACGTATAGCATAGAAATAATACTGTAAATAAAGTAATCGTATATCTATATAACAGTGGAGCACACAGGAATTTTTCAAGAGGGGGGGGGGGG
>BMAV01006554.1:0-13226 GCA_019973955.1 Trichonephila inaurata madagascariensis | reverse complement strand
CCCTCCTGCTTCCGTCATTCATCTACCTCATGTTTCGTTCACACAGCAATCAAAACCTGCTCTCATGTATTTGTTAGGGTCGAGGGATTGAAACCATCATTGACAGCACCCTATCCAGGACCATTTGAAGTTTTGAGTAGGACCGACAAGCACTTTACAATCAAAATAAATGACAAGACCTTCATGATCAGCATTGATCGACTTAAGCCAGCTTTTCTGTTGAATGACACAGACTCAACAAAGGAGCCCTTCCCAGTACAGAAAAGTAACCATCCGGTTGTACTTCCTCCTAGACTTGATCAAAATGTGCCCATACCAGCGGCGACGACTCGCTCTGGTAGAAAGGTCAGATTCAACCCGAAGTACTTGTGAATTTTCATAGACTGTGAATCAAAGGACTTTTCATCATATGAAAAACTCTTTAAGACTTTCGTACCTTCGGTACATGGGGGAGAGTACTGTGGCGTGCCTCGGCACCCACCTGATTCCTCTTAACTGGAACCAACTGGCGAGCAGGATAAGTGAACTAATATGAACGGACACTCGCTCTAAACTTCTCTCTCTGACTGGCACGAGGAAAGACGTGCTTTCCCCTTTATTCAATTTCCATGTTTCAACCTAAGTAATTAGTAATTCTTATAATATTCTATAATGCTGTAAATTAAAAATATGTTTAACCTTTTTTAGCATTCATTTTTACTATTTATATGGCGGGGAATAAACCTTAAATAGATTCTCACTTCACGCCATAACCAAGGCCACCTACAAACTCTGTTTCCCGAGTATTTATTACTGCGATTTCTATCTGGAATGTACCCGTTTAATCACTACAAATATTGAATTGTACCATTATGAAAAATTCTTATCAGGTTATTCTTTGATGTTCTATGAAAACTCTATGTTAAAAAAAAAAGTAGCGTACAGGATGTAGAAATGCATTTACATCATTTCTCTCAGTTGAATGTAATAGGGGTGAGTGAGTGAATATTAACGTCGCACTATTCAGCTATTCAAGGGCTTTTGTCGACGGAGCTCGTAATTTTGAACCATGGTCAAGTGACGAGGACGACAAGTTAGCTGAAACCCTCCTCTCCTAACTTCCACACCACACCATGGGAGGACGTTTGAGCATCAACAGATTTAACGTGTATCGACCCACGCTCTTCACGATTGGTCTTTAGCCTTACTAGGCTCGAACTCATGACACGCCCACCACGAATCCATTACCTTGACCACTAGGCTACCGAGGCCAATAAATAAAAAGAGGGTGTAATAGAAATACACATGGGTGACAAAATAATACGAACACCTATGAAAGAGAAGAAATGCTTTATTAATAGGGAGTTGGACCCCCCTTTGACTGAATTACAGACTGTATGCGACGTGGGATGGACGCATAGAGGTCATGAACAACTTTTAATGGAATATGAAGCCATTCTTCGTGGAGAGCGGTCTCTAATGCCGAAATCGTAGATGGTGGGGGAATCGAGCATGGAGTTTTGACTCCAAATATCCCCACAAATATTCAATAATATTTAAATCAGGTGACTGAGGGGCCAAGAGATGACCTACGTCCCCTCATGCTCTGCAAACCATTCTTGCACGATTTTAGCTCTGTGGATAGGAGCGTTGTCGTCTTGATAAAATGGGCATTCTCCGGGAAATAAAGTCTGGACAAATGGATGCACCTGATCCCCCAGGATATCGACATAGTGGGCAGCTTGAACCTTGTCATGCAGAGTAACAAGTGGCCTAAGACCACGCCAAGATATCGCCCCCATACCATAAGGGACCCACCTCCATGCTTCACAGTCGGCATGATGCATTCAGGAGCAAATGCTTCTTTGGGTGTTCTCCACACATAAATTCGTCCGGTGGTCTGGAATAGGAGAACGTTGATTCATCCGACCAGATGACTTGTTGCCACTGTTGTGGGGTCCACTGTCTGTGTGTTCTACACCACTGGCGTCGCTGTAAAGCATGACGTGCTGTTACCAAAGGTTTACGAATTGCAACTCTTCCATACAAGTTCGAAGCATGCGGTTCCCTTTGGACGGTTCTTGCTGAAATAGGGTTACGAAGATGACTATTCACCTCAGACGTTATTTGGGATAGCGATTGCTTGCGCTTTCGGGCCACTATGCGGGTTAAGACTCTTTTATCCCTCTCGGTGTTTCTTTTCCGTCCACTGTTATGCTTGCCAGACGCCACATTCCCGCACTCTTGTATGCTGTCATAACGGCAGATACAGTACTTCTTGCACGCCCCAAATAATTAGCTGTTTCCGTCACCGAGCAACCAGCGCACCTCATTCCAACAATCATACCTTTTTCGAACTCTGACAGGTCCGTCATTATTGCGTTTTTCAGAAATTACAATAGACGCGTGCAACACCTATTGCAGCTGTTGAGCGACTGATACATTACCTTTCGAATCCGCTAGGCGGCGGACTGCAACGCAAAATGACATGCGCGCTGTGCGTCTTTGAAATGGACCATGCCATTTTCGCGGTGTTCGTATTATTTTGTCACCCATCTGCAGAACCCTTGTACATATAATTAGGATAAGTTATGTTTATTGGACTTCTCTCTCTCTCTCACACATTCAGTAAAATTTATGAATTTCTATTTTTTGTTTCCTACTTAGCCCGTAAGCATATCCTAAAGTACAGAATGTATTTTTGTCACTTCTGTGTTGGTAGTTTAACCCCTTAACTGGCGAAACCCCTACCGAAAGCTGGCTAAAACTAGTTTGCCTGTACGCCGTACGGGCACTGATATTTCCTTCTTTCTGTCTTTGATTTACACATATTTTCAATTTTTATAGTGAGATTATTAGTACTAGTGGTTTTAAGAGATGCAGTTTGACCATGGTATTGAAATACTTCTCATCTAGGATTTTCTTTGTGGTGAAAGCGGGAATTTTTTCATTGAAGGCAGGAATTTAGATTCTTGAAAATATTCGATAAATAAAATAATTAGCAAGGTAATGCGCAATTTGGTGCTTTACAAGAAATTAAAATGGGATATTATCCGATACTATCTCTGTCCTCATTGAAATGTAAGTCTTAGTATTACACCATGCTTCAAATTGTGCGTGCATATATACAGGATGTTCCAGGATTATTGAAACAAATTTCAAGAGGAGGTAGGGAACATCACAAGGATTTTTTATAGAAACCCCATGGTAAAATTCTTCTTTCGGTCTGGTGGGTTGCTCACGGTGGAAAAAAAAAACTTACATTCCGCATTTTGTCATCGCCCTCAGAGGAGTGCGGAACGTTTTACGAACATCGAGCCAGCAGATATTCACCCGATTTATGGTCCGGCTGAAGGAAATGAATGAAAAAAAAAAGTTTTTTTCTAAAAGTACTCCAGAGATGCCCCAGACCACTGTGCAAATGGTCGTCTTCATTGATCATATCGGGGTTTCGTTAAGTTGAGGTGTGGGATTTGAAATGATGAGACATTTTAAATCCTTAATGTGTTTTTTTATTGAATTTTTTAAAATTCTTTATAAATTGAAAAACTTATTTTAAAGTAGAAAAACCAAAACCTGCCAATTTAAACACAGATAGCACAATTAGATCACTTATCAATATAATTTATTTTCCCCTATTTAATCCTAATAATATTTTCGCATTCAGAATATAATCTTCCTACCTTGGTTTCTACGCAACGCCCTATTTAATTTTTTTCCTCAACGGGGTACAATGGTATGTACCTTTGGATGAATGGCAAATTTTCGTTTCTTGGGTGCGTAAATTTCCTTCTATCTTTTTGAACTGAACTTTCTCTAAATTCCACCCCGATTACAAAAATTTTGCCCTTTTAAAAAGGTTATCTTATTTGCATCTATCCTTCGTTTCACTTCTTGGTTTTGGGGTTTGGGAAAAAGTTTTGCCATTAATCTGGCCCGCAAAGAACACAGAGGTTATGTTAGAAAAGGACGCGTGAGACGCCCCCCTAAGGCAAACGTGATTTATTCGGGCCCATTTGACCCAAAATTACGTGCCTAAAATTTCTGAATCTCCTCATTTCTAAGTTTTTTTTAAAATTTTTAACCCCTTGAATCCTCATTTTAACTCTTAATTTCCAATTTTTAACCAATTTTTTAAAATTATTCATTTTAAAAAATTGAATTTAATACCCTTTAATTTGACCGTAAAACAATAAATTTTACCCAATAACTAGATCAACAAAATTTTTGCTTTTTAATCATGGTATATTCTCACTTTTCATATGTATTAAACTTTTTTAACGCTCCAACTATTACTTCTAAAAACAATTATTGTTTATTTCACCCCTTCCAGGTAATACCCCCAAAAATTTTGCATCAGAGAAGTATTTGACTTGGACACGGGGTTTTTACTTCTCCAAGTGGGGATACATTCGATTCGGGTCTGTCACCCTGAAATGAAAACTTTTTAAGTTACTTGGCAAAATCTATATTTACATAATACCAGTATGTTTAAAATTTTATGCATTATATATCTTTTTTAAATTACAACAAACTTTCATGCCCACCCCATCTGGTTCCCCAAAACTCCCAATGACCCGCGAGTGTTTTAATGTTATTGTTGGTGACATGACTACGCCGCGTCCCCCCTGAACCAGATGCACCTTAATCGGAAAAAACAACAAATATATATACACACTATAAAATTACAAAACAATAAATCATTAAAACAAAAAACCAAAGGAATTTGCATCTCACGAAGTCATACATCGAAGAAAACAAATGATAATTACTATTGTTTTCTCCATCAATTGAGAAAAATTTTACAAGTCAAAAGTTCAAAAAAATATACACTCATTGTAGTGTCAACTTTTTTTGGGATTATAATTTTAAAAACCTGCCGAGACTTTTTCGCAAAATTTTTTGACCCTTTTGGAAAAAAAAAAAATTAAACAATACAACCTGAATTTTATGGTTTGTCCCCCCGGGTACTTCCAGGAAAAGGTGCTATCACTGTTCGCTCCTCTTCCTTTCCCCTCGGTTGTTCTGTGACCCGGGGGGGTGATCCCGGGGGGTCGCCTAGTAGGGTTTGTAGTCTTCTTTCGGCTTTTCCCTACGGCTTGACGTTACCCATTGGCTGGTCGGGACTCTGATCCTTTTCTGGCGTGGGCGCAGATTGTACTCGCTTCTATCTTGAACCCCAGGATTCCATCCTGTTCTTCTTCCTACTTATATAAATATTACCGGATGCAATGGTCTTTTATTAATGTTATTGGGTCTACGTTTCTGCCACTTTCTCTGGGCCCCTTGACCCCGACCCAAAACAACCCTTTTATTCCTTTATCTAGCCGTTTTTTTTTGTTTTGTCTTTTAGAAAGGCTGGAGCGATCTGATAAGTGACCCGTGCTTATCGGCCCTTTTCCCACATTGTTATGACTTGAGATTTACCCCTTTTTCCTCTAACTCACGCTTTACCGTAGACCTTTTCTTCTTATATTGGATCATTTGATCTTTTTTACGTTTCCAAACCCCGTTTCCTGACGTAATAATACTATTGGGGACCTTTCCTAACTGACCTCGTCACTTTTCCTATGACGATATATTCTTATTGATCAACATTGAGGGTTTAAACCCCTGACCTCCATATTCAATATTATTATATTTCTTACTTCAAACCTCTATACGGACCCCCAAAATTTTTTTGTTTCAATTTAACAGATTTTATTAGTGCTGCAAAGGGGTGTTTCCAAAGACCCAATCACCCCCCAATTTTAAATCCGTCTTATTATAATATTTTTTTCCCTCTTTCTCTTAGTTTTCTTCTAAGTCTAGCTTCATGAAATTTTCTCAATATTTCTTCTGACGTTGTCTGAAATCTTTCTAATTTTGAAAAGGGGTAATCAACTATCGACCCAAAAAAAAACTCCGCGGGGTTTTTTCCCGTCGTTTCATTCACTGCCGTAGGAAAACGTAAAACAAACTCACAAAATTGGTCCCAAGTATCGTGTTGATCATTTACAAATTTGCCTTTACTGTCTCGATTTACTTGTTCTGTCCTTTTGCTTGCGGCCTTTTGCAACAGCTTTAGATGCCTTATGCCCAATCTTTCCTTTGTTAAAAATTTTTTTCATATAAATTTTGGACCTTATCACTTTTAATTTTTTTGGAGCCCAAAACGTGATATAAAAATTTTCAAAAAAGAATCCCTATTATACGGCCGAGGCCTTTTTTAAAAGGTATAATTTCACCCCTTTGCTGAAATGATCGGGATTTCTAAAACATATCGATTCGTCTCACCCCCGTATTGGGTCGGGCCTTAAAAAACTAACGTAACTATCTCATTTGATAATTTTATACAATTATTTAAACCAGTGGTAACGCGTTTTTTAATTTTTAACTTTTAAAATGGATGTAGAGAATATTGATCAAAAATTTTTTATATCGGGAAAAAAAACAAACGTCCCGGGGAAAAGATAAGTTTTAAATCTGCCTAAACCCCCGGATTGGCGTGGAAATTAGTAAAATGTCATTTCTTAAGGACTTTAAGTATACAAACATTTCACCTAAACGTTGCGTGTTTTTGCATAAAACAACAAACCTCCAATTAGGGGAGTGGGGACCAAATTTTCCATATCGTGCTTTAAAAGAGTTATCTTCCGGGTTTTCTAAAATTTTAAATGCCCCCTGGGTCATTCTTTGCTCTGTTATTAACGTTCCCAAATAATCAAAATTTGATTATTTAGTTTAAATTTTTTTTCCCCAAAATACTTTTAAGGGTTTTGATAAAAAAAAACCACAATTTTCTTCGTTTCGAAAATAAGCGAAATTCCTTCATCTCCTTTTTAAACTTCAAAGCGAATGTTGAATCGAACGATTTCCCATAAAATCAAAACAATCTTTTATCCCCTTTTAAAAAAACCCCGTCAACAAACCCCCCTGAAAAAACCAAGGTTTTCAAATCCCCCATACGAATATTCAATTCCACAATTCCTATAATTTGACATTTTGCTCCCCCGTGCTGTGATCACCTGAGTCGCGATTTTTTTCTTTTTTTTAAAAAAAAAATTTTTTATATATTTTTTCCCATAAATGATTTCTCCGCTCCCTGTCCCAAACGCTTTCAAAACTTTTTTTAAAAAATAGGAAACCCGGAAGCTCCACGGGTATATACAAACGGAGAAAGTTTAATTGGGATATCCACTGCCCTTTTTTTTAACATTTTGAACTTCAAACTTTTCCCTTCAATCGTCCCCCTTTTATCCGATCGCCTGACTGAAATTCTACTGAACCCCCATTTCTGCGGTCCTCTTATTACAATTATATTTCGATCTTCTTTCGAAATTGGTATCCCCTTTTGGGGAAACTCCGATCATCATTCTGAAAACTATTCCTACCTCGAACCACTTATTTCCGGGACCCATTCTCATAAATACCTCTAGTCATTTCTGCCATTTTTGTCTACGCCTAACCTCGAACCCCTCCGTTTTTGGGTTATCATCAAAAAATTTGACATCCTATGGGGTTTTGACTCCGTCTTTCCACATTATCATATTCTTTCGAACCCCTTTTTTTAAATTTTTAGAATACCTCTCTTGAAATTTAGCTAAGATTTTTAAAAGTTGTACCGTGTTCTGCGGTTCGGCTTTCCCCATAGTCCTGGACTTGTGGTTCGAGTCAACAAAAAAGTGATCAACCAATTTGCCGTGACATCCCTTTGTTCTAGACTTTTATGAATTTTGGTAAATCGTAAACAAAATCTGTTGGTTCCGATTTCTTCCTGCTGGGGCGCGAAAAAAACCCCGCTTCAACTCTTTTTTATTTTTTTATTGCGGGAAAGCTTTGCTAACTCGCCTTTACCGCGAAATCCGTGGGGGATCCCCCACTAACACTGATCGAATATTAGATACCAATCTTGAGCCCCTTTCCGAGGTGACCCTTTTAAATAAACACATACTAAGTTCAGGGAAATTTTTAGAACTTTTTTGATTTTCTGTGGCCTCTAGAAAATTTGGAACATTCTCGGACCCGGAAAAGCAATTTCTGGGAAAATCCAAACCCGTTCATTACCAACCCAGAGTCATATAAATTATAACGGTTCGGGGGCCGGACAAGGTCGATCTTCGTTTACCATATCGGGGGGTTTTCCGTGTTAGAGGTGTGGGATTCCGAAATGATGAACATTTTAGAATTTTAAATGACTTTTAATAAGAATTTAACTTAAATTACTTATATATCGAACAACTTATATTAAGTGAGATTAAAAAAAAACCGAGAAAAAACACAGATCGGAATTAGATCACTTATCAATATAATTATATATATCCCCTTCCCCCAAACCTAATAATATATTCGCATTCAAATGTAATCTTCCCCCCTTGGTTTTTCAACGTCAATCCACTTCAAATTTTCCCCTGCTGGCGTACAAGGATGTACCTTTGGGTGAATGGTGAATTTCGTGATTCTTGGTCCCTCAATTTACCTTCTATTTTTCTGAACTGAACTTTCTCTAAATTGCCATCCCCTTACTAAAACTTCTGTCCTTTTTTAAAAGGGTTATCTTATTTGCATCTATCCTTCGTTTCACTTCTTGGATTTGGGTTGGAAAAGATTTGCCATTAATCGTGGCCTTTAAAGAACACAGAGGTTATGTTAGAGAAAGGACGCGTGAGACATCACAACTGGATGTCACAATTTGTGAGAATGTGGATCATTATGAAGTACTAGGCATAGTGAGAGCAGTACACGAATGATTCGAACTCTCAGCTTGACCCAGCTTTGACCAATAAATATTTCAGATGATCTCAGACTTGTGTCTTTTCGTTTCTTTAACCTGTCATATTACTTTCCGATGACGTTCCTGACCATGGGTTGCTCTGCAGATCTGAATCCTTGTGATGTCCCCTACCCACCCTGTATATATGCACTCACATACCAAATCCTCAACCGTTTGAAAAAGATGTACGAACATGAAATTTTTTGTCAGTATGAGAGAAATTCTTCTGAGATGTATGAAACATTCTTCATAAGCTTGCACAGAGTACTTATAAAAAGCAAACAATTAAGGTATCCGTCTACGTTCGGAACCGTGATTTTGCAAAAGGGAATAAATGGATAATATTTATGACATTCAGTGTCACTTAGATTAGAAAATGTATATAAAATTGTTTTAAGAATAGTATTACAATAAAAAAATTATTTAAGTACAATATTTTGACAAAAATGAACATAGAATGACCCATTTTCAAAATATTCTCCTTTTGTGAAAAATGCTTCTATTATAATAATATTTTGTCTGTATATAGCTCAGACCTCTGTACAGAGGCTCAACTAGAATTTTTGAAATATATAACTTAGAAGTGGGTTTATCCATGTTTTATGACAACAAAGGGGAGGTTTTAAGAAAAAAACGCCGATAATTATTTCAATTGGTTGAAAATAATGGGAATTTTTCAAAAACCGTGGTTGAGCCTCTGTACTATATACAGGCAAAATATTATTGTAATAGAAGTATTTTTCACAAAGGAAACATTTTGAAAAAGGTTATTCTAAGTTAATTTTTTGCCAAAATATTGTATTTAAATAATTTTTTTTGTCAAAATGTTCTTAAAACCATTTTATACATGTATTCTAATCTAAGTGACACTAAATATCATGAAAATTATCCATTTATGCACCTTTTTAAAATCACTGTTCCGAACGTAGTCAGATACCTTAAAGATTTTTGTGTTCAACAATTATGAAATAAAATATAGTGTGAAAACTTCAAAATTTAAAATTAAAATAAAATTCTTTCATTTTGCATTCTGTTAAGTATTATGTTTAGTCCAGTGGCTCACACAGGAGTTTTACAAGGGGAGGGGGGAGTCGAAAGTCCACCATTCTAGTATCATGCTCCAATACGCCACCCAACGTATTATTTTGATTTTATCGATTTTCGGGAACAAAAAACAATAAAAAATTAATTATTACATGAATAATTATCATTAATTAATAAAATTAATTATTAATAACAAATACTTAATTAAATTTTGCGTACGATATACATAGGATTATAATATCAATAGAAATATATATATATAAAAATCAATAGATAAATAGAAAAAAAATTAAGGGCTTTGGAGGGTCCTGACCTGAGGACCTCCCCCCTCCTTGTGTGTGCCACTGGTTTAGTCACATGCAATAAAAAAATTTGCCTTTTTTTATTGGAAAATTTTTAGCAAAAAAAGTTCATGTGTGGCTTAAGGGGTTAAGAGCATCTCTTGTCTATCCCATGAATGCTCCCTAACTTATGTAAGAAAATAAATAAACGTTGCTGGAAATCACATTAAGGAATGTCTTCACATGGAGGAATTTTTACAAGTAAACTAAACTTTTCCTGTTTTAGAAATAATCCTAATATTTTCCTAAAATTTCGATGAACTTTGTTAATGGAAAATGATGTAATACAGAAGTAACTGTCTCAGATCAGCGTTTCTCAAACTGAGGGACGTGCTTCCCTAGGGGAGCGATGAGTGGAGCGGGAGCGTATTAAAAAGTCGAAAAAAAAGATTGTTTTAAAAAATTAGTTTACTGAAAGTAAATAAACAAAATACATTCTGAAATACTAAAAAAAATAAAATTCACATTTACACTGATGTAAATACACTTAGAAATGTATCAGTACAGCCCAATGTGCGTTTTATATTTAATTTAACTATACTAAGTTAAGGGGTGTTGCACTGGCGTAGATGGTTCAGTATGGGCCCTGTAACAAAACTCCTTCGGGGCAATTTTTAAGAAATGAAAGCCCTATTAGTGATACTGTAGTTACACACGCGGGGGCGACCTGTAACTTGGGGCCCCGTATCATTCATACGGCGGTAGCTACGCTTCTGGGTGTTGGAAAGCTAAAATCTATTTTTTTGACAATTTGAGATTTTTGCACTTTCAAATTGTATATATTTTAATCTTTCTAAAAATACCTTACTTTAACCTCTAGTGTAATTAGAAGCCTTTAAAATCTATTTTTAAATAATCGTTGAAACTGGGCCACGCCCATTTGAATGGCCAAAAATGTAAACTATTTACTTCATTTTTGCTTAAAAGTTGAACGTCTGATATAAACCAAAACATGTATCTTTTATTGCAAATCAAGTCTTTTATTTTTTTATTTCCTAGCCGATTAGAAGTCTCACTGTATACATTAAAATCAATTTATCTTAAAATGTAAATTTTGATGTTCGATGTACCTTTTCTGAGAAACTACTATTCATAGGTATATGTAAATTTTTTATGATATATTTATAAAATGGCTAATTTTTACTGAAATGAGCTTTTCGTAAAAAACTCAAAAAATTATTTTTTACAAATTTTTTATATGAAAAATAGGTCGAATTTCGCAATGTTTGATAAAATATTTCATAAATTATTAAAAAATTCAAAATTAGCTAAAAGCTTACTTCAGTATAATGAGAAAGGTGTATTTTAATTCTATGAAAAATTTCAAGCATGTACATGTAACAGATTTTGAGAAAAGGTCCATCGAAAACAGCCAATTTAACATTGTCAGTATATATATATAGAGAGAGGTTTCCAAAACTTTCTTTAAGAACAAGTGTGATAATTACCACTGACTCCGTGGACTTGTGTTAACACTTATCTTGATAATTTGTACGGCTTATAATTAATCCCTTAACTACCGATTAAAAGTTACTCGATTCGCTCCTTAATGCCGCCGTTTTCCACGTAGACGCGTGTTTGTGATGTCTTTTTGGGAGGATGGTGAGAAAAGGAATAAAATTAAGCCAATCCCCCGAAATCAGTAAATCAAACCCAAACACTGCCAAGGTTCTTTTATTGCATTCCAATGCCTTCGGAATAATTTTATGGATAGCAGTGCACATAAAAGATCGTACTTCGGAAAGACGTATATATATATGTCTTTAGCTGAGTGAGACGTTAATAAACGCCATTGGTACTTTAGAGGTTAAAGTTCTGTTATAGCTTTAACGTAAAAGTATAGTTTTATTGAATTCAATTCATTGTTATTGTATGGAAGGGGCGCGATGGAAACTATGATTGAATATTGGGTCGCGAATATTGAAAGTTTGAGAAACCCTGGTCTTAGATAGTCAAATATTTCATTGTAATTACAAATACAGGTAAATATTTTCAATAGATAATTATAAAGGAACAAAAGAAAGGAAAATAACATTTATTTGTAGACCTGAATATATATTTTAGTAAATAGAGGTAAAGGTCTGAAGAGAGCCGCAACCTTTTATGCAAAGAGTCGTGATTTGCCGGCTTGTATACAAGACCTTGGTGTAGCAAATAAGTATAAGACACGTATATTTAATTAAAACAAACTACCTTGATGCAACTTCTAAATATTAAATAATGCGTTATAGAGTTCTTTGTTGTTGTTTAAGGAAACGTTTAAATATTACTTTTTTAAGAGGATGAGAGGGACAGATTTCCGTGAAAATAAAGAAAATAGCTTTGAAAGATGCAACAAAGAAGAAATAAACCTAAACTTAGTTAATTTTTATTGGAAAATATAAAAAAACAAGAGTAAAAATTGACTAATATGAATATCTTGAATCAAATTCTTTCAAACTGCTTGCCTTATTTTCTAAAAATAAATATGCTGCACAGTTGGTGTCCACTTAACTAACAGCTGAAGATATTGTCTCGTACAACATTTCTCTCGAAGTATTTATCTAAAACCTATAGACTTGTTAAATGCCCCATTTCTATTAAATAGTATTGTTACGAATTTTGTGTAAATAGTGTAAATAATTTGTATTTGAGCGTTTAATGCATTTATATTACTCTATGTTATGTTTATTTCATGTTAAAATTGTACCATTCACAAGCAATGCCGCCCCTTACGTTATAATGGCGATTCAATGAGAACTTGGCGAAATCTTGGCGCTAGAGCCAAGTTGGCATCATTTTTGGCGACCAAGTTGGCGGCTAATTTGGCGACTTTGGCGTCATTGGCGACCATGTTGGCGAGTTCGGAACCCTCTGGAATCTTCTAGAAAGTAGTGGATCTCTCCACTAATGTCACGAGCGGCTATATTTCTGGAAGTTTCTGTCGCACCTAAAGAAGATGCTCGCGGGACGGGGACAGTCGATTAAAAACCCGCGAGTAGTGAGGATTGTTTTGACTAGCGGTTAGCTCGGCTGTGCTTGTGAATAATCTTTTACATACGTGTATTTTAAACACTGGTTATTGTGTTTGATTGCTGTGAAAAGGGGAAGAACCCGGAATTTTTTTTTGT
>BMAV01006553.1:172486-211498 GCA_019973955.1 Trichonephila inaurata madagascariensis | reverse complement strand
ATAACGAAAAAACCTCCCTTAAATGCTCAACATGGTGAGTGAACGATGGAGACGTAATAATTACATCGTTCATATAAACACTCACAAACTTCCCTATCACCGGTTTCCGGATTAGGTCAATTGCCTTTTGAAAATTGGGAGCCGCCCCTGATAAGCCGAATGGCATACGCCGGAATGCGTAAGTGCCACTTCTTACTACGAATGCGGTCTTAACAATATCACTGGGGTTTACTGCCATTTGAAAGTACCCACTTCTTAGATCAAGAGATGACATTATTGTCGTATAGGGCAGAGGTGCGCAAACTAGGGTTCGCGACCCCTGTGAGGGTCGCCAGAAGTTTTTTGGGGGTCGCCAAATTTTTATGAAATGCATTATGCCTGCATGCTGCATACCATACAGTGTACATATAAAGAGTCAAACGCCGTCACTTACTGTTTAATTGCAATTTCCTGCTGTTCGTTCTTTCTTTGAACGTAATGCGTAATGTATGTAAAGTATGAAGACGCAAGTTTTTCACTCCGGTAGATGACGCCCTCTTCGCGGTAATTCGCCAGTTTTACTGAAAAGCGCCTATTTGTCCGACGTATTGATGTTATACGTACTGTGTCGAACGGTGCGCACTGAGCATGCGCACCGTACGAGATGGAGTGGTAATCAAGGGCTGTGGGAGTCATCTTGTAGACATGCGTGTCAAGCCAGGGCCAACCAAACGACCAGAAAATTATCGCTGAATGTTTTACTGCGCGTTTCCATGTAAAGTTGTAGCATGTAACAGTTGGCCCCTGCAATTCTTTTAGTTTCTCCTCGAGTTTTATCATGTGACGTTGTGTAATCATGATTTGTTATATTTTTATCGGGCTTTGCTGCTCTTTGTTATCAGGTATGTGCTATCATTAGAGAAGGATCTCTGTTAATTTTATTAAATTTCTCGAGAAAAAAAATGATAAATTTTTTTATTATTTGTTTTAGTTAAAAAAATTTAACCCCTATTTTCATAATGGATAAATGGGTAATACGTATACTGATTAGGAGTCTCAAAATTCTGAACTAAATGCCCCATCTAAAAAAAAATAAGAAAATACAATGAGGAATTTATTAAGTATGGTTTTACATTTTGTGTTGTTGATGATGAAGAACGCCAGATATGTGTCATTTGCAACGAAAAATTAGCAAACGAGAGCATGAAACCAGCTAAATTAAAAAGGCATCTGGAAACTAAACATAAAAAAACTTCAAAATAAACATGCAGATTTTTTTTAAAAGACGAGCTGAAAATCTGAAAATTCAAAGTGCAAATCTAAAGAAATTTACAACAATACCTCAGAAATCATTACGAGCTTCTTTAGAAGTTTCTTATCTAATAGGAAAAACAATGAAACCCCATACAATTGGAAAATCCCTTATCCTTCCTGCAGCAACTAAGATGACATCAATTATGCATGGCGATAAATATGGAAATGAACTAAAAACAATACCATTAACAAGAAATACCGTGTCTCGGCGTATTTCCGAAATGTTACGAAATATCGAGTCAGAAGTCATAAAAGGCATACGAAATTCATCTGAATTTGCTTTACAACTGGACGAGACTACCGATATTACTAAAATGTCACAACTAATTATTTGCGTTAGATTTATTTTTAATGAAGATATAACAGAAACGTTTTTATGTTGCAAAAGATTGGAAGGAAAAACAACTGGAGAAAAAATATTTGAAGTAATAAATGAATATTTTAAAGCAAAGTCCCTTATACCTAGGCAAACTGTGTTGCGGTTTGTACTGTGATAGTGCTGCAGCATTAACAGGTTCGAACAAAAGGCTGAGAGGCTTAATCCAGAAAGTGGCGCCTCATATAATATTTAATCACTGCATGATTCATCGGCAAGCTCTTGTTGCAAAAGATATGGATGAAGAGTTGCACAACGTATTACAAGATGCTGTTAGTTCAATTACCTACATTAAATGGAACAGTCTTAACAGCCGTCTCTTTTCAATACTTTGCAATGAGATGGGCTCAATGTATGAGAGATTACTGTTACACACCCCGAAGTCAGATGGCTCTCACGTGGGAAAATACTACGACGGATATTTGATTTGAGAAATGAAGTGTACATGTTTTTAAGCGAAAAGAAACATACATTGGCAAGTTATTATATCTCAATGAAGTTTTGCTAGGAAAGCTGAGCTATTTAGTTGATATTTTCGAAAAACTTAACGTCTTAAATTTGAGCTTGTAGGGTGAGAATTCAACTATCATAACTTCAGCCAGTAAAATTCAAGCTTTTACAAATAAGCTTAGGTTCTGACAAACTCAACAGAATAAAAATAACACCGACATGTTCCCCTGCTTTAATGATTTTATCAAGGAAAATAATATAGATATATTTACATTTAAAAACATCATTTTCAATTACATTTAAAAGTTAAAAGAAAATTTTTCGAGAAGATTCGAGGATTTATCTGTAAACGATCTTGGTTGGATTTGTGATCCATTTTCCTACGACATATGCAGTTCAACTCTTCGAATTAGTGAGAAAGAGCAATTTATAGATTTGATTAGTGATTATACTCTTCGAAATCAATTTAAGACTCAGCCTTGCCAAAAATTTTGGCTATCCGTGGAAAAGCAATATCCCGTTCAACGTATTTATGTGAAACTGGATTTAGCAAACTAGTTTCAATAAAAACTATATACCGCTCTCGTTTGAACCCTGAAGATGATATGCGAATTGCAATTAGCAACATATATCCGAGCATCGATGAGATAATCAGAAACTTGCAGCCACATACATCTCATTAAAAGACAATTTACTGATTTTTTTATGTTATACAAAAAATATTTTCTTTAAATTATAAATAATATTAATATGTGTCAGAAATGATTATTTTTTTATTCGATAAAACGAAAGAAATGCCCCTATTTACATCGCATTTGTGAACATTTATTTTTAGGGGTCGCCAAAATTTTCTCTCTACAAAAGGGGTCGCAGTCGAAAAAAGTCTGCGCACCACTGGTATAGGGGATATTCATTATTAAATCATCTATTAACGGTAAGGGGTATCGCGGATACTTTGTGATCGAATTTAGTTTCCTATAGTCTACCGCAAATCTATATGCCTCCGGATTATCCGGTGGTAACCCATTATTTTTCTTACATTTTATATTTTTTGAATATGAAAATCTAGTATCGCTTGTTTTTGCCGATCATATTTGTACGGACTGGAAGCTACTGGTGGATTATCTCCCGTATCAATTTCATGGTATAAAACATGAGTAAGACCTGGTTTGTCTGAGAATAATCCCTTAAAACTACTAAACAAATTTTGTAATTCCTGTTTTTGCTTATCATTCAACTTTGTATTAGACAAATCTATTTCAACATTTTCATCTTCAACTGTTTCAACCACCCTCTCTATCTGAGAATTGGGAATCTTCAACGATTTTCGATCAAAGTCTAAAACAATCTTTGATCCACTTATGAAATCAACCCCAAGAATACATGGGTATTCCAACTCCGTCAACACATGAAACAACCAAGGTTTTTCAAACTCCTTAATTCGAATATTCAATTCTACAATTCCTATATTTTGACATTTCGCTCCTTGTGCTGTGATCACATGAGCTCGCGATTTTTTTACTTGTTTATAAAAAAAATATTTTTTATATATTTCCTCCGATATAAATGATTTCTCTGCTCCGGTGTCCCATAGCGCTTTCAAAAATGTATTATTTAATAAAATAGGAAGGTAGGGAAGTTCCACGGGTGATATACATATCGGAGAAAGTTTAATTGGTATATCCACTGCCGAGTTCTTTTGATTATTTTGAACTTCATTAACTTTCAAAACATTCAATCGTCCCCTTTGCATCCTATCACCTCGACTGAAATTCTCAATCGAACCCCTATTTCTGCGGTCCCCTCTATTAAAATTATCATTTCGATCTTCTTTTCGAAATTAGTATCCCCTTTTGTTGAATCTCCAATCATCGTTCTGAAATCTATTCCTACTCTCGAACCACTTATTACTTTGACGGCCATTCTCATAATTACCTTTATAATCATTTCTGCTATTATTTGGTCTACGCCCAACTTCAGAATTTCTCCAGTTCCTGCGATTATCATCAACATTAGACATCCTATGCGCGTTTTGACTCCGTCTTTCCGCATTATCACTATTCTGCGAACCCCGTTTTAATTTGTAAGAATACCTCTCTTCAAATTTAGCTAAGATTTCTAAAAGTTGTACCGTGTTCTGCGGATTCCAGACTTCCACATAGTTCTGGACTTGTGGTTCGAGTCTAACAAAAATGTGATCAACCAAATCCGCCTGCGACATCCCTAGTTCTAGATTCTTATGAATTTTGAGTAAATCGTAAACAAAATCTGTTGGTTCCTGATTTCTTCCCTGCTGGGACGCGAAAAACCTCGCTTCTAACTCTTTCTTATTTTTGATTGCAGGGAAAGCTTTCGCTAACTCTGCCTTTACCTGCGCGAAATCCGTGGCGGTATCCTGCACTAACACTTATCCGAATATTAGATACCAATCTTGAGCCCTTCCCCTGAGGTGACCTTTCAAATAAGCACATGCTAAATCACTAGGAATTTCTAGTAATTTTATTTGATTGTCTATGGCCTCGAGAAATTCATTAACATTCAGGGACCCGGAAAAGCACATTTCTGGTAAAATACCAAACCCGCCTGCATTACGTAACCCAGAGTCGTATAAATTATATCGGTTCGAGCTCCATTGTGATATGGTCGATCTTCGTTGACCATATCGTGGGGTTTCAGCGTAAGTTAGAGGTGTGGGATTCTCGAAATGATGAGACATTTTAGAATTCTTAATATGACTTTTATTAAGAATTTAACTTAAATTACTTATATATCGAACACCCTTATATTAAGTGAGAATAAACCAAAACACGTAGCCGTAGTTAACTTAGATCGCGCAATTGGATCACTTATCTATATAATTATATTATATCCGCCTATTCTCAATCTTAATAATATATTCGCATTCAGAATATAATCTCCTACCTTGATTTCTAAGCAACGGTCCAATCCACTTCAGATATTCATCTAAACTGGCTTACAATGGTATGTACCTTGGATGAATGGCGAGATTTCCGTGATTCTTAGGTAGGCCGTCAATTTACACTTCTATCTTTTCTGAACTGAACTTTCTCTAAATTGCCATCGCGCTTACTGAAACTTCTGTCCTTTTAAAGGTTATCTTATTTGCATCTATCCCTCGTTTCACTTCTTGGATTTGGGTTGGAAAAGATTTGCCATTAATCGTGGCCGTCAAAGAACACAGAGGTTATGTTAGAGAAAGGACGCGTGAGACGTCACAATAGCAACAAGTGAATATTTGTCGCGAGAGGGCGCTAGTGTGTGTAGCGCAGTGTATGTGTAAATGTCGAGAGAGTAAGAGCGTATGGAGAACGCTCTAATAAAATTCCGTTTTATCTTAGTCCTAGCCATTTAATGTGTGGTGTAATCTATTTTATATTTAATTTAAAATATGTGTAGTGAATCAGTGCAGTGCACGCGAGAACGTACAAAAGCCTCGAGTAGACTTTCCAATTTATATGTCTAATACGCTTGAAAAACGGCTTTGACCGATGTAGTGACAATGATGCCTTGAAGAAGCTTCAATTGATGTGAGTATGAATGGTTGTTGAAATCTCTTTTAATCGTGAAGAATGAATATCGTGCGGTAACGAATGAGAGAAAGACTACAGGATGGATGGCACAATGGAGGGCATGGAGGAGAAATCTCACTAAGAAATTGATGGAGGAGACTAACTATTTGAATGCTAAGAAGTTCCTTTTTTAGTAAAATATTTCCCGATATCAGATATTTTAACTCAATAGTACATTGAAGTACGTTTAACGCGAAAACACTTAAGACGCAATATTGGTTAACACGAAATAATACAACGGTCCCGACAAACTACTATGTATTTTCCTTCTTTGTTTTTCTCTTAACATGAAACGAAAATCGCTTAACATGAAAAGATTTCCGCTCTGAGAATGAACAAAATATGGAAAACACCTTCCGCGCAAGCTGGATTTAAGAGGGGGAAATGAAAGAGAGGTGGTTTCACCTGTTTCATAGAAAGGAGGCTAACTTGGCTTTGAAATACCCTTGTAATGGTCTGTGACACGAACCAATTCTGTTTATCTAAGCTACTTTCCGCCCCCCCCCCCCATCCATACAAACGTCACACAAAAACGTCTCATCTCTCATCAGTTGGCTTTGAAGTTCGGTGACGAGTGCATCGCAGTGTGAGTAAAAACCAGTGAGTTGGATTCGTATTATTTTTTTCTATTTTAGAAGAATTTTTTTGCAATCACAATTGCTATTTCACTTAAAATGAAGATGGAGGTTTTTAAGGTTGCTGATCAAAAACAGAAGATGAAAACGGAAAAATGTTAAGATTTTGGTATTGCTAACTGTACTTAACAGCAATAATTTAAAAAAAGAGAACAAATTACGTAAATGTTTGAAAAGTTTTTATTAAATACATGCATATATACATATCTATTGGAATAAAATGTTCCCCAATAAATTTAATTTTTTTGAATACTATGTATTTTTTTTGCAACATTCTTTAACACAAAATTCTTTTAATAATAAAAAAATATTTCAGCCCCCTCAGTGTTGTGTTTAACAATTTTCACTGTATTTACCAACACGATAGTGAAGATTTACCCTTTTTACACTTACGATGTTTGGGCTTTCAGTTTTGTGTGTCTTTCCTTTTTGATTCCTTTTCTTTTATTGAATTTTAAGTTCAAACCCTCTCTCACACACATACAACTTTTCAAATTATATAACATGATATATATGTGAAATCGATTAAAATTTTCTTAAATTGTGCTCTTCAACATCAAGGCTGGCTCTAGCAGTTTTGCCTCCCTGGACAAAAATGGAAAATGCCGCTCCTCTCTCCAAAGCAAGCAACTATAATTAAAAAAGATAAGTTGTTCACATAAATACACACCTATAAAACTTGAGAAATTCTTACGAACAAAAAGGCACTACACTCAAGACTAAAATAAAATATCTCATGTGACTCTTTATCAATCTAACACTTATTACTCCTGTCCCCTTTTGGTTAGCTGACACCGGGAATCGTATGGGTGATAGGAATGTCCATTGTGACCCCAGTCCTGGATGGGGGAAAAGTTACTTGTGAAAGATATGTAAACATATCAATTTCATGATTTAACATATACTCCCGCCTCGAAAACTTCAAGATTCGACATAAAAGAAAACTGATATTAAACATACAGAGTACAAAATAAGGAAATAAGATACGCTAAATAAAATACCAAATTCACACCCAATAATATTTCAGAAAATATATAAATTTTTTTGTAACAAAAAAGAAATATATTTTTCAAATTCGATCCAATTGCCGCCCTAAAAATCTGCCGCCCCGGGCAGGGGTCCGTTTTGTCCGGCCTTGGAGCCACTCCTGATTGAAAAAGTATCACAGATATTTGAGTTTTGATCTTTGGAATTGAATTTTAATACAATGTAGCAAAATATTGTTTATTTAATAAAAACCTTTCTTTGACTTTTTTTTTTTACATTTTTGTAACAAAATAACTCTAAGGATTTATCTTTGTAATTAAAAGTATGAAAATGAATTTGTTTTTAAGACCAAGCAATATTTGATTTAATTCGTGATTATAAGAAAACAGTACACATATAAACAAAAAGAAAATCTCTTCACTAGGTAAAAATAGGTTTTATCTATACATATGTTGAAAACATTTTATCGAAAAAAAAAATATTAACAAGAAATATGAATTTTTTATAAGAGACCATGTTTTATTTTTCATTCTTTTTTTTACAATAATGAAAACAACAACTATAATAATACATAAATTGATGAAATTGACAATTTTATAAGTTCTATTTTAAAAACATTTGCCTTATAAATGCCAACTGATTTTACTTCTAACAGTATTTACAGAGTAGATGAAATAAATAAATAAATCTAAGCACATAATGGGAAAATGAAATATTCAGTAAACTTTTAGAATAATTCATATTAAAATGTTCCTGGATCTTGCAAAATACAAGTAAATACACTAACGATTTTCTTAAAATTTTGTTTCTTTTTATTTTATTATTATTATTGTTTTGTTTTGATGGTGCTGTTCTTTTCACCTCATATGACGACACATACATTAATATCCTACATCTATTCTATGTTCGAAATATTTAATAGTAGAAAGAAATATAAAGCATTAAAATTTTATAGACATTAGAGATGTAGGTGAAATCGTTTAAATTTATTGCTAATAAATAAATAAAATTAGTAATAAAGTGAACGATAGAATGATGTGTAAATAAATAGTACTTCAAAAACATAATGAAATTATTAAGGCTGGAAGTTATTTTACTTAAAATTTAATAAAGCATTTTAATTCAATTTTGTGTGTGACAGTAGTTATATGAAAATATTTTAGTTCTTTTTAGAATGAAACTAAGATGTTTGTATGTATTTTATAATAAATTTGCATTTTTAAATTAAATGAAAGACTCATAGAATTTGAATATTTGATTACAAGTTTCCTTTACCAAGCAAACAAACTCAATCGTAAAATAATTTTAATTTATGAATTGAAGCATATGCACAGCTTTATAACATAAAGGACTATATTTCATTACTTCGTGTGATGTAAAGAAACTTATGGAACAAGTTCTCAGATAACATCTATGGTGAATGTCAAATGTCTCCTAATTGTCATGAGGTGTAGCGGCTATTGTGTGTGTAGTTCATCATCAGTATTTCAACTATATATTTTCCTTATAGAGACTGCCAGTAGAAATAAATGATTAGATTACAAGCGAAAATATATCATAAATGAAAGTAAATAACAATTGTACAACTGTGAATGAAAATGTACAACTGATATGAAATTTGTTCTTAAGATTAAATGTTCGATTCATGAGTAAAAGCAATTTTTTATGTTTTTTACGATTCTTATGATACAAACTAACAAGTTACGCTTTCAAATAAATAACTTCATTCCAATAGTTCTGTCACAGGATGTTTTTCAACTCATAAGAAATTCTGTTGCTGACCTAAAATGACTGACGAAGTTAGTTATACATCTGTTCTTATAGGTTCAGTAATGATATTCCATAGCTGATTGTAAACAATGGCTACAGTCACATTTTCGTTGAAAGATACGCGACGAGAACGGTTATATTCCAAAGGTGAGCAGTAGCCGGTATCAAAACTTGATGGCGAAGAGCAAGGACTCGAATCCAGACTTCCTTGACGTTTTGGTATCAAGCATGGCTCACTGCTAGGACCTTTACGCACTACAGCAATCGTCTGCTTTTTGAAACTGTCTTGTGACGAGCAACTGCTTGCAGAATTATTACTATCTACCTCATAGGATTCTGTATCTTCCATTTTGAGATTTTCAGGAGTTATCTCCAAGAGTTTTTTTTCTGTAACGTCAACAGATTCACTAGAACTAGATAAGAAAATAGAGAGAAGAATAATTACTGTCTTTTTTTCTTAAATATATGATGCAATTATAAAAAAGGAGGATCATATTTTTCTTTAGTACAATAAGAAATTTTTTTATTTAAAACTATATGAACAAACGTTATCAAAATTATCTCATTTTAAATCCACTTCAAATTTATTGTTTGCAATCTTTTTTTTTTTTTTTTCAAAAATATTCTTATAACGTCACTGATTATTATTTTCATCTGTGTTTAAGAAAGCAATATTTTCATTTTTGTTTTACCATAATTAGGCACAAATGAAGCTTCAGATAATAATTATTCTTTATTTAAAATTAACAAAATCTTTTTTACCCTGCTTTTTTTAAAAAAAAATAGTAAACTAGAACTTGAATGTATTTTGGTATACTTTAGAGAATAATAATATAATAATAAAAGTAATTTTTTGAAAAATGATCCATTCGAAGGTTTCTTCTCTTTAAAAATTTGATTTTAATCTGATAACATGTTCATTCATTAGAAATTGAATTCTGTTACAATTTAATTTTCCGATAGCTTGCGAACATAATATGCATAGCAAACATTTTTTTCAAATTTAAATAAAATATAGTTCCGAAAATAAAATAAAAAGTAAATTAAACGATATATATTAAGCAATATAAACATTAGTTTGTATTATATAAAGGATGCATGAAAGAATTTTATTAAACGTTAGGTATTTTAGTGTATGGTTAGCGTAAATGAAATAAAAAGGGGTGTAATGTTTATTTTGAGTTTCTCTTTAGTTGAAATAAATTCAAAGTATTGAGAATTCTAATGAACCCGAAGAGTGAATGGAAAGACATGTTCTACTTGAAATCTAACTAACCTTGTATCTGAATTGAAGTAGGTAATAGATGGGTTTTCATCCATTAGTTGAGGAAGAGGAATATCACCAATGCATTCTTCATCGATTTTAGTCATACTGCAACTACTCTGAAGAAACATATGCAGACTTTTATCAGACCGGTAAACTGGAATGGCTAGGACTCTAAGAAAATGGAACACATAATTACACTTCCATTTTAAATAATTACACAATGCAGCATTAATTATAAAAAAGTCACTTTTTCCACAAAATAAACATCTTGATCTGTATATATCTATATTTATAAGCTGATAAATTATTTTTAATTAAATGAAATAGGAAAAGGCAGTGGCATGCAAACTTATACCATTATTTTTAAACATTAACTACTTTAATTGTATTATTTATACCAAGTTCTTAAGTTTATGCATCCAGGTACTTTTCATTTTGCTATCAAATAAGACCCTATGGAAATCTTTACTTTACTTTTTATCTTCGTTAAATAATTTGCTCAAATTCTATGTGTCTTTCTTGATTATATTTTGGCACGGTGTGAAAGTTTGGTGATGGGTGCCTGTTCAGGTATCATCTTCCTCAATATGAATGTTTCATAATGACGAGGTTTGTCGGCACGCTGGATTAAAAGAATATGTAAGAAATTTATTATTCCTGTAAATAGTGAGCATTTTTAGCCATAATTGTTTCACAAGTTTTCATGCCTTTTTTTCAGAATAATTTTATTTTGGAAGTAAAATCTATTAGAATCCAGTTTACTTTCTTATTTGTGAATATTACACTCAAGAATGTGTAACAAGTCTTGAAGAAAAAAATTATGAATTAGAAACTCAAGACTATACAAAAAGTAATATTTTCTCTTTCAATTGGACAGTATACTATGCTATGCATTCTAATATACATACTTTTCTAAGTGCATTGTGAGTTAATATAATCCCTACACCCTTAGAGTTTTAAAAAAAGTAAACGCTTTTCGAAATTATTTTGCTGATTTTATGTCAGAAAAAGAAAAAGAAACTTGCATAATTCATGCAAATGTTTTACATTTAAATCTATATTAAATTTGCAAGGTTTTTTTTAATATACACTTACTCTTCAAGAAATTTTTGAAGGCCATTTCTTCGTTCTTCAATATGTGCATCATTAAATCGATAAAAAATACGTTTTGGTGGAAGAACTGGTGTTTTCCTGCCGGAAAGAGAAAAAAAAGAAAGAGATGTGATAAAAACCCAATACATAACATATTATGGTGACGCTGTTTAAAGCACTATTGCATCATTGTAATCGGCCATGAAATTTCCTGTCTTTCGAGTCAAGCGAATTTTATCAAATTGCTATTCGATAACAATAACAAGAATATTGTATCGCTTTTATTCAATCTATACATTTAGGCACAACATTAGCATACAAGAGAAGATAAATCCAAAAAATATCAAGCATCTATTCTCCACACATGAGACAAAAGAAAGAAATGTTCACTAGAAGTAATATCTATTTATTCTAGATATTCAACAAAAGTATTTTAAAATATGGCTCGGCTGCGAAACAGTGCTTTAGCAACGATGAACTGGCTCGAATTATTATCATATGCATCGGAGTACAATTTGATTACATTGTTATTAATGCGAGGGTATTCATCGTGACACAGACATTTATTTAATTATTATAATGAAATAAGTTTAAAAAGTTTGTCAAAGTGTCACTGAGGAGAATAATTACGATTCCAACAAAATGAATATTTACATACTAAATAAATAGGATTTATTGGGCTATAACTATAAATAAAAATGAAATACTCTATTAGAATTATTTTTGAGTTTGTGAAATTTTTAGCTTAGAAATATATATATACTCAGAATTGCAAATCAATTTTAAAATCTTTGGTATGCATCTAAAAGCTTTTAGAAAAGAAAATTATTCACCAGTAAAATTTAGTATTAAATGACTTTTTTTATGAAATGGAAGTTAATTTACCATACGGGTATGTAAGAATGATTCGGTGGCTATTTACAAATAACTACAAGTTCATTTGCACATTAAACTAATTTATGAAATTGATAATCCATGAATAGAGAAATAAGAAAAAAAGGACACTTTTGTCTGAAGATAAAAAGGAAATTATTTTTTACACAGTAACGGTGCGTGTGGGATTGTTGTTTTCAATATATATGTGATACTTGGTTTTTCTCAAGTCAATGAAGAATTCAAAATTTTCTTTTTATAAAGCCTTTTAGAATGCTTATTCATCGCTTCTGTTGAAATATCCCCCACGAATTGTTTTGAAGGGTAACGTTAATAAATAAATATACAATCGTCCTGGATTCACGCACACATCTCTTGGATACAGTTGACACATCACATTTTACTCCTTGTTGACTTATTTCTTGAAATAATTTTTCACTCAACTACTACTACTGAACATCCCAATGGCAATATGTCGAGGACTATAAATGAAGTGTATACCGGGTTTTTGTGGCCGAAACAATCCCCAGAGCAACTTTCCAGTAATTATAATATTCAATCCTCTCAAAATCACGAGAAATATACAGGGGAAACGTATAATATTGCTTAAAATCTAATGAAAACTAGGTTTAAAAACTTATTTATTCTCCGTATTGACGTCTTTTGAGTTACAAAGACTATTTGACAGCAAATATTTCAATGATTCCAGCAGTGGGAAGAAACATAAGTCATTTTTTTTTCTACTTTAAGAATGACTATTGATATTTCTAAGTTTTTTATATGCTTTAAATTAGTGCTCCGCAACTTTTGTATTGCTGTGGAATGGTCAACGTTTGATAATTTTACCGCGGCCCGCTGAGTTTGGTACACATCGATTGTTTATATTTTAGATTGTTTTGATTTAACAATTTTAATTTAGTTACATTTAAATATGCCTTCAGAATAAAATATAGTTACACCCAAAATGAATAAAAGTGATTTCACGTGGAATATAAAGTGATTTCCGTGGAAAGTTGCGCCAATCCGGAGAAATGCACCCCTTTTAATAAAATGGCAATAGTTTAATGTTCTTTAGGTGGTTCGGCAGTATTTGATCCACGGACTGGGGGTTGCGGATCACTGCTTTAAATGATAGACAAATTGAGGTGGAAGAATGAGCGAAATATTTTGCCAAAATGAAAACTGTTCAAATTATTCAGTAACTTCTGTCTTAGAAAAAGAATACTTTTGCATAACTAATTCATTACAATTTTTACCTTAATATACACACATACATTATATGAAAAACAAAGAAACTTACACAGTTGGGTGAAGAGATGCTAGTCGATGCCTTAAATGAGAAAATTCCGAATACCGTCTGCGGATTTGAGAATAAGAATGAGTGAAACAAGGATCATTACTCTGAAAATAACAGTGGACAAAAAATTAACACAATGCTGATAACAAGAAACTGGAATATTTCCTTAAAAAAATGTATAAAATGGATATATTAAAAAACTGGAGAAATCGATCAGTTTTTAAATTTACCTTCAAACTGATAGCATAAGATGTGTAGTAAGTTCCCGAAATAGAGAACTGTATTAAAGGACTATGAACAGAAACAACTGTCATCTGGAAAAAAAGAAAGTCATGAGTAATATAAGAATGAGTCACAAATATTTCATAAATAAATAGTTTCTCTCAATTCTTTTTTTCGCTTTATTACAAATATTTTAATATCGAAACGAATGTTTTAAATCAAAAATAAAACTGAAAAAAAAGTGCTTTTTTGCTGTAGGAAATATCACGAAATAATTTTTAAAACGTTTCTTTAATCAATTAAAATTAATCTCTATTGCTAATATTAAATGAAAGATAAAATTGATTTAGAAAAATTTTAAGCAGCCATATTAAATAATCAGTTGTAAAAATAATCAAGATATAATTTTAGTTCATTAATTTGGTAAATGAAGTGAAAAATGTATCATTATATTTATAATTAAATAGATTTTCACGGGACAAAATATTCCTACACACTAGTCAAATACTTCACAAAATAAAAAGATTATTTATGTTTATATACATATGTGTGCGGGGAGAGAGAGAGTGAAATGAACTAATCCACAATATGCATAAAAAGCAGGATTATGAAAGGTAGAACTCGATAAAAATCAAATGTCTACTCCACGAAAGCTTAAATAATAGAATCTTTGTTATAAAGCGGTCTCAATCTTATTATCAATTATTCTAGTCCCGTTTTTCTAAGAACTATTATACATTTCAATCCGATTTCATTGCTTATTCAAATTCATATAATGATCTGTTATTAAACATATTGTTCTCTGTTTACTCGGGATTCTCAGTTTTTGTAATTAAGAGAAATCTTTCTTTATATATTACACTTATTATAATTATATATGTATAATAATAGTGCATGATGTTACTCTCTACTCACTATAATGTTTGCATTGATATTTCTCCGCTTTTTAGAGGGAGAAAAATAAATGTAATAATGTTTCAATATAATATCACTCGTCTTGTACAGTTTAAGGAACACAAATAAACAAGAAAATGTTAATAAATAATATGACTGATAGATTTTGAAATAGATTGAAGTAAGATAATTTACGATTAATCGATTATTTTACATTGAGAACCACTCAAATACTTCATATTATCTTTTAAAATCGCGAATTATTAAAGTATGATGTCACAGTACCCGGCATAAGTTCAATAATTAGATTTTTGTAAGAAATTATTATTGTTAATATAATGTTTATCCTTATTTGTCTCAAAAGAGTTTTATTACTAGTTAATCCATCAGATTAAAAAATATTCTTTAACTCAAAATATAGTTGAATCGATTACATAAAGAATTTGAATTGAATGCATTCATGAGTGTCAAGAAACAATACACTGTAAGATTTCAAAACCAGAGAAGTAACATTAACTCATTAATTCTAGTATAAAAAATAATTCAGTTTTATTCATTTATAATAAATTACTAAAATGAAAAGGCAGCATTAAAAATTTTTACCTGTGTATTGTTGTACATATTTTCGCTTAAGAAATCCAAATAGTAATGCCAACCAAGTTGATTCGAAACGCTAATAATAAAAATGTTCGTTTGTTCAGACGACCGCACAGAACAGATCTCTTGATTCAACGTAACAAAGCTTCCGTTTTCTACTGGTTTTGTATGTTTTATTTTGACTCATGAAATAAGAGAAAGAGAAAAGAGATAAGATAAAAAATGGAAAGCACATGGTCTAGGACCTCGTGACTAAATTTCCCAGTAAAAAGGGAAAATTATCCCCATCGCTTGACGTTAATCATCAAATGACTAAAAATTATTTCTTTATGGAAGGGGGTTATTCGTATAAGATAATCTATCAACTGTTTTTACAAATGCAATTTGTAATGATCTTTTGAATATTGCAAGGATTTCTGTTTTCAATTTGAAGTTGATAAGAAAAGAAGTAAAAACATTCGTTTCCAAATTATAGCTTGTTTTTAGCGAAGAATTAAATTTAGGAAGAGTTTCTTTTATAAAGGTGTAGTTAGTTGCTTGTTATCATTTAAGCTATTTATAACTCAAGCAAAAAGTTTGCGATGAAATCATTATTACTTAATCATCTTTCTACAATTTTTTAAAGCATTCCTGTTTTTTTTTTTTTTTTTTTTTGCAAATATGATGGAAATATTTATTTTTTAATGGCAAATTTTTTTAATGTTGCTAAGTAGGTAACTTAAAATTAAATTGTTTTAAATATTAAAAATAAATTTGTGTATCGGATGAAATAATTTCACTTCGACTCGTTGCAAATATGAATGTTATTGACAGAACCATTTTTGATATTACCTCGTTTTTTAAGAATTAATAATTAACAATAAAAAGAGAACCTATAAGGATCATGCGTTTCTAATAGTACTTATATTTAGTCTAACAAGGAGAGGGCATGACTAAGGAAATTCATTTCGTGTCGAGACTTGGTGTAATAGTAGTACTCCTTTTGGGTGTTCAATCCTTAATGTAATTCCATCGAATGGCCAGTCAATTCGGAGAAAAAAGCCTTCGGAATTCATGCTTAGCTTTTATACAATTAAGTTTCAATTTTCTCCACCGGCCCAGTGGCTCAATTGGTAAATCGTCTGCCTTCGGAACGGTTGGATCCGAGTTCGAATCACCCGAAAAATCTTTTTCTTTCAATTCCTTTAGTTATTATTTAAAATTAAATAAATTTATTTATGAAAGGTTTATAAAACATTGCATTATATTTATGTTATTATTTTGTGTTTTATAAAGTAAAAAATAAATAAATAAATTTATTATTTAAAATTATTAATAATTAATCATTAAATAAAGTTATTTAAAAATATTTTTAAATTAAAATTAATTATTCATTAAAATTATTTAAAATTAATATTAATTAAACATAAATAATTATTAATTAAAATTATTTAAATACATTCATTAACATTAATTATTCATTAAAATTATATATATAATATATATATTCAAAATTAAAATTAATGAAAAATAATTAATTAATATTAATTAAAATTATTAATTAATATTAATTAAAATTATTAATTAATATTAATTAAAATAATTAATTAATATTAATTACAATATTTAATTAATATTAATTACAATATTTAATTAATATTAATTACAATATTTAATTAATATTAATTACAATATTTAATTAATATTAATTAAAAAAATTCATTATTATTAATTAAAATTATTAAAATTGTTTAAATAAATTTATTTAAAAAGGACTTATTAAATATTTCATACAATTATAAAATAATTAATTTAATAATAATAATAATATATTTTATAAATTATTTTATATTATACATATAATATTTTATTTATAGTATATTGTATTTCACATTATAATTTTTTTTGTAAATAATTTTTATGTAAAATATCACTTAATACTTTTTATATATTTTATTATAAATATTATTTATTTATATAAAAATATATTTATTAAACATTATATACATATTTATATAATTATAGTAATTTTTTTACTTTATAAAATGCAAAATAATTTCGTAGAATATCATTTAATATTTAATAAACCTTTCATAAATAAATTTATTTAATTTTAAAAAATAACTAAAGGAATTGAGAGAAAAAAAGGTTTCCGCGTGATTCGAACTCGGATCCAACCGCATTGAAAGCAGATGATTTGCCAATCGAGCCACTGAGCCGGTGAAATAAATTGAAATTTAAATATATAAAAGCTAAGCATGAATTTCGAAGGCTTTTTTCTCAGAATTGACTGGCCATTCGACGGAATTACATTAAGGATTGAACACCTTAAAGGAGTACTACTATTACACCAAGTCTCGACCCGAAGTGAATTTCCTTAGTCGTGCCCTTTCCTTGTAAAATAATATTTTCGTAAAGCTCTAAATCACATTAACGTAAGAGAAATGACAATAACATTTGAAAAGAAAAGTGTGGGAACAATTTGAATGTATAATGTATAGTCAATTAAAAGTAATGAAGTCGCCCATTATTAAGTACGTAAACACAAACTTAGCGGTAGGATTCATTCAGTCATTTTATTTTTTTTTTTTTCTATATTATAAATTTCAATTATAATACTTTTATTTTGGGTTATATTTTATTGGAAAAATCTAGAGGAATTGAAATAAAGTCCTTATGAAAAAAATCGACTTAATTAAATTATATTATGGTTCTTATGTATAATATTTTTTGTGGATCTCTCCGAATATACATAGAGAACTCAAAGTGTGGTTAAAGATATGGTTCCTCTTGATAAGGAAAAAAAACTACAAAAATACAAAATACATGTAACTAGAAGCTGTTCAATGCGTATAGTAAGGATCCTAATTAGGGTTCTCTCCAATTTTTTTCTTTTCTACCTTTGTAATTGCTGCTAGTCAGTGCCATAGTCAGGTCATTTTGCTCCACCACGTAATTATTCCTTTGAAAAGAATTTTAACCCTAGCACATTTGCTGATACCCTCTGTAATATGTTTTATTATTTTTTTTTTTTTTTAAAGTCTGTTGTCTGTATCTGAGGCTTAAGAGATTATATTTGTTACTACAAGTTTAAAAAAGTATAAAGTTTTCCTGAAAATTGATCAACTAATTCTTTATTGCCCAGTTATGAAATACGATAGCAAAGAATAGTCAAAATCATAAACTAAAGTAAAGCTTCTAAGTTCCATTGTTGAGTTGAGTTTGGTGTTTTATGGCCCAAGAGCCAGTTTTGGCTATACTGCGCCAAACATTCATAGGTCTGTGGTCTGGACGGGAAAAGAAGAAAAGAAGAAATTGGATGACAAGATGGAGGGTCGAAAATAGAAAAGGATCACTGGGGTACCACGGGGTCGTGACACCCGTGTTTACCAAAGATAGTAAATCCCTTGGGAAAAGGAAAAGATCACTAGAGGGTACCTCGGGATTGTGACACCCGTACCCACCTAAAGAAGGTGAGCCTCCTGAGGGGTCTAAGTACCATTTTGTGAAATCTATAGGAATAATGTTGACTAATGAGTTATTTCCAGCTAGAAATTCTATTTCAATGATTTGTTGAAATTAAGATGGTAAGTCACAAAAAACCTAAAGTTTCCTGTCCATTATTACTTTCTCATGCTCATATTTTCAAAAATTTCCCTAATTATTAATGTTACAGTTTTTTTATAATATTGGTCTCCTTTTTATTTATTTCCATATATTCATCAAAGCGGAAGTAATTTACCATTAATTTTGTCTATCAGTTCACGGCATGCGAAACGCCATCTATGTGTTAAGAGAATTAGGTGTGTATTGTTGTGTCTTCAAATAAGAATATGTGAACTGTGTTTGCGCCAGCCCAACTGCGCATGCCCAGTAATTCTGATATGAATGTAAAAAGTGTTGTGAGTAAAAAATAAATGCGAGTCCACTAGAAACTGTGTAGTGATTGTGTCATGAGAATAATGAAGGAGTAATTAAGCTATCGACTAAAAGAGAACCATAAATATGGACAGTGTTTACACCATAAAATTGGTTATTGTGCTAGAGACTCTGGAGTCAACTGCTTAAGTGTTGAAGTTGACCCAAAATTGTCTTTTATTAGAGATTAAGTTAAGAAAAAAGTTGCATAACATTTTAGAATTCAATTTAAATTTAAACTTTATTCGATGAAATATTTGATTAAAAAAGTCAGCAGTTAGCGGAGTGAGTGAATATTAACGTCGCACTGTTCAGCAACACGAGGGCTTTTGGCGGCGGACCACGTAATTTTGAACCATGGTCAAGTGACGTGGACGACACCTGAGCTGGCACCCCCCTCTCCTAACTACCACACCAACGGGAGGACGTTTCAGCTCTCGACAGATTTAACGTGCATCGCTGCCCTACACGGCGGGTCTTTAGTGGTACAGGGCTCGAACTCATGACATGCCTGCCATGATCCGATACCTTAACCACTGGGCTACCTCAGCCAGCAGTTAGCGGAAGCTGGTTTAAAAAAAACAGGAGTTCCATAAATTAGGAGTTAACAAATTTTACAGTTAACGAATTTTCCTGATTATTAATTCTGCATAAGATTTCATACAGTAAGTTTTTAAGAAATGTGAGAGTACTACAGTGTGTTTTGTCTAATTTATTTTAGACAAATATTTCTCAATAACTAAGTCCATGCAACAACATTAGCTTAATATTTACCAAACTCTATAAAATGAAAAGAATGCCCTGAATGATTTTTCATATTTGCTAGCAACATTATCATTAGAATTTTATCTGGTTTTAACAAAGTTGAATTTTTACCATCGATTTGTATAATTTACATTTATACTCTTATTAAAAAGTATGTAAACCTTTTAAAAGTGAAACTACATAATATATTTGTCTAAACTATTTTCTTTTACTTATTAGCCCGAATTATGTTACTTGTTGCTATATCTTTGTGTTGCTTATAATATCAAAGCTCAGAAATGAATAAAATGCTTTTAAATATTCAAAGAAATATTTTATTTTTCTAAGGGTCAGAGAAATATTTATATTTCTATAAGAGACAAATTTTTTTTCAATGAAATTGTTTCATATGGTATTGATGATATATATGAAAAGTAAGAGGTTTGAGTAATACAAACTGAATATTCTTTTAAAATCTCTCAAAATGTTCATAAATTTCGAAAGATTCAGTCTAAAATGGAAATGAAACAGTGGTTAACATAAAAGGAAAAAAAAATTAGGAATGATATAATAATTTGAAGAGAGAGAAGATATATATATATATATATAACATCACTAAATATTTTTCACGTAATAAAATTTTTTGTGTACGAGATTTTTGTGTTTTGCTGCACTTACCACTTCTTATTTTCAGGATGAAATAAAACTGTTATAAGATTAAAACAAATTGGTTGAAATAAAAATGCATAATTTGAATATCATATATATACATATGTGTGTGTGTATTTCATGAAAAATACCTCATCTTCAAATGCATTGAAATTGATAGATTTTTGAAGATTGTAATGGAAACCATAGAAAGTGGTTAAATGTGTGTTACGACTCTGCGGTCACTGGTGAAGTTTGGGACACTGAATAATCAGCCATTATTATAAAAACAATATGTTTATTATTCTTCCAATTTACTGTCAAGAAATGTCATAAACTGAGGGAAGAGTCACTTTAATCGCTTTCCTAAATTTTCAAAGACAAATAATTATGTCACTTATCTGCTTGATATCCGATGTAACTATACTAGACATGTCTCATCCAGTTTTACTTGATATCCTGGACTAAAGATTCTCTTCAAGAACTCCAAAGGCTTCAGATAACTTTGCTTATCTAACTTAAATAGCAGCCTATCGACTAACTCCTGCACTCATTTCGCTAGTGTTTAAATAGTACTCAAATTAACATAAATCATGGTTTCTTCAACGGATGTGATTTTATAAACATACCTCAGTTAAGAAATATTTTTTCCTAGAGGATTAGTCCCAGACGTGGATAGGAACCGTCACATGTGTAGTAGAAATATACACTTTTTATACCCCGATTCTATTATAATAGTATTCCTGTATAGAAATATCTTTCAATCTAAGGATCTTTTGCACAAAATAATTCATGGATCCTGGTAATAATTTTGGTTTATGTGCTTAAGTATGATATATAAAAAATTTTAAGCAATTTACTTGTACATATGTAGAAATTGGAACCAGTTTAATTTGAAAAGACCTTTTCTTACGTTCTTATAGTTTTTCTTAAAAAAATATGTAATTACTTGTTTATACTTAAATGGATACCTCGTCAGGGATATTTAGATTTTCTGTGGTGATTACTCATGGTAAAAACAAAATTTGATTTTTTTTTTCACTATTTCAAAGATTATTTTTTTTTTAATGTACCGAAAAAAAAGAAAAAAAAAGAGGAAAAAAAACGTAAAAAAAGAAACACTTTATCATTTTACGTTGCGAAATATTTTCTGTTCTTTTAAGCAGATCCCGCTTTTTATCTGATTGTGGTCTAAATATCTTAATGTTTCTAATAATTAAAAAAATACTTCATACATTTATATCATAAGCAGACGGTATCAATATTTGGTAATTTAATCTAAATGCAAGATAAAATATGACTAATAAAGCGTATGACTCTTCGTATGATGATAACTTGATGCCTGAGAAAATCGTTGAGGTTTAGGTGTTTTACCAATTAGTTTTTCTGACAAAAAAGACATAGAATCAGATACATGCGTATTTTAACTACGAATAGATTTTTTGATTTTGTTAGTTGAAACAAATTGTTTTACGATCTAGATTTGTGATTACCTCCAAATACGTTTCCTAATTAACATGACGTGTTATGAAGCACGCAGACGCAATAACTAAGTGTAGGGATGTCGTCTTTATTGATATTAATAATCTGTTTTTGAGAGAATCTGAAATAAAAAAAACGTTTTAGGAAATTTTTGTATGATTAGTAATACTGAAAAGTTAAACAAGATAAAACCCGCTGTTTGTAATAAGGCGACATATCACGAAAATGATTTTATATTGCGTTGTGTTATGTTGTCTCTTGGGAAGTTCTTCGTAATTACCCAGTGGCTTAACGTACACCCCCGCAACCACCACACCTCGGGGGGGGGGCCTGCCGCCAAGTACTACCCTTTGTAAAATCCAACTTGTGGGCCCAAAACTTGACTTTGACCAAATGTTCTCCGTTACGTCACTTTAAAGTATCCGACTACGTTCGGAACCGTGATTTTGCAAAAGCGTAGAATTTAGGATATTGAGTGTCACTTAGATTAGAAAATGTATTGTTTTAAGAATAATATTACAATAAAAAATTATTTAAGTACAATATTTTGACAAAAAATGAACATAGGATGATCCATTTTCAAAATATTCTCCTTTTGTGAAAAATGCTTCTATTATAATAATACTTTGCCTGTATATAACTCAGACCTCTGTAGAGAGGCTCAACTAGAATTTTTGAAATATATAACTTAGAAGTGGGTTTATCCATGTTGTACGGCAACAGAGGGGAGAAATTTTAAGAAAAAAACGCCGGTTATTATTTCAATGGGTGGTAACTTTGAAAATAATGTGAATTTTTCAAAAATCATAGTTGAGCCTCTGTACAGAGGTCTGAGCTACATACAGGCAAAATATTATTATAATGGAAGCATTTTTCACAAAAGGAGAACATTTTGAAAAAAAGGTTGTTCTAAGTTAATTTTTGGCCGAAATATTGTATTTAAATAAATTTTTTTTGTCACAATGTCCTTAAAACATTTTTGTACATGTATTCTTAGCTAAGTGACACAAAATATCATGAAAATTATCTATTTATGCGCTTTTTTAAAATTACGGTTCCGAACGTAGTCGGATACCTTAATTACCATTCGAATTTTGACAAAATGCTTTTGATTTCTAAAGATTTTTTGTACAAGAAAACTATTTTACGATAAAAGAAAATACTTTTCGATAATTTGATCATTAAATTTTCAGGAAATATACAACCATTTATATAACCACAAAATGCAATCAATCGATCCAAGCTTTGAAATTATTTACTATTAACATATTTAAAATATGTATTAATGTGTTATTAAATTTGAAAACATGGAAAGCTATTTTCCTTAATCTGTTCATTTCGTGTAGTAAAATTATAATGAATAGTTAAATAATCGAAAATACTATTTATATGTGACACACACTCATGATGTCCTTTTGCTTTAAACCGGACGTAGTTAAATTTTCCTTTAAAAATATCAGTCTTTTTTGTTTCTTAATATTAACTAAAATAGAAAATAGAAAACTCTCCAAATGGATTTAAATAATAACTGTAGAAGATTAAAGTGTCGAAGATTAAAATTTTAAAAATTGTATATTAGAATTAAAATATGCAAGTGTCTAAGGTGTCAGTAGATTACATTATACAAGCTGCTATGTACACAGCTCGAAATTCTAGATTGCAATTATTCACGAATTAGTTATTTCTAATAATCTGTATATATATATAAAGGAGACTCATTCATTCACTCACTTATTCATCATGATATCTCAGGAACCTAGTGATTTCACATTTGGTAGGCATGTTGCTTTCATGGAGTAGACATCTGCTAAAAACGGATTTTAAGAAAATTGAGCCCCAAGGGGTGTTATACATAATTACTTCCATTTTTAAATTACTGGCAGTCAGAAAATTGTCTTGAAATTTGGTAAGCAGATTCTTTTCATAGAGTAGACATCCGCTACAAAAAGGCTTAGCGCTGCAACGGATGCTCCGCTCCTTCTGCCTTACAGTTACTAAACTCTGACCTTATATACTCTAACTAATCTGCATATCAAGGTTTCTTCTTGAGAGGAATGGCTGTGAATTAAATGCGAATGCTAGTCCAAAGGTTCCCCAAGAGGATTAGTATGAAGGTCACGTAAAGACTCGTCACACATTGATGAAATTTATTATTCAACGTAATGAGGCTCGTGTCCTGCAGTGAGACTTGGTACTTGGAGGCCTCATGCTGTAGGTATGCATACTTGCTTCGCAAACACTAAAGTTTCATATTCATTGCATAAAAAATGCACTAATTTAATTATATCAATATAGACAGAATTATTCCTCAGAGACTTATTCCGAAAATTTTTTTAAGCATGTATAAAGAAAAAAATTTTTTTTCATGGCCCTTAAAGATTGCATAAGGAAATGTAATAATTAACGTGTTTGAAAGTATGACACACGTAAGATATGTTTTATCTTAAATTAACGAGGAATCTTATACTTATAATGAATGTAATGGTAGATTTTTAATAAAAATCTGTCAATTTTCTCTTTATCAAAATTTAGTTAATATTTTTTTTGTTCACGAAAAATAACTAGTACTTTTACAAGTATTTACGCCCAACTCTTTTTTTACACGATTTTGAAATAACACGGTACACGAATTTAACGATTTTTTTTTCCCATTATTTTTTTGTTCTAGTATGAATTTCAAAAAATAACATCTGGGGATTCGTGTCTTTTTTATGAGGACGATTTAATCGAATTTATGACAGTTTGTGATAATGACGAAGTTGAAGGTAAAGTTCAGCTATTAACATCTGGTTCAATTAGCGAGGTTTCGAAATTTTTTTTAAGTATGAAACAACATTTTCTTACTTATGATCCTGACAAAGAGCGCGCATTATAATTTCAACTTAATCATAAGTTTTGTGTAGCAGGATATCAAGAATTATATAAGCAACTTGAGAAACCAAAAAACAGCCTCTAATAACAGATTTCGTAGCAACAACAACACAAAACAACGAGGAGGTCGTTAACAACGAATGAAATTCTTCATTTGAATTCTAACCAACAGCTGTGCCAGACATATCTGACACACATTGGCGTAACGGAGAATATTAGGGCCCCTCTGCAAAGTCAGGTTTGAAGCCCAAGCCTGATCTTACAAAGGATTGCGTACTTGGTGTCAGTCAGGGTTTGAGCCCCCGAAGTTGCAGGTTTTGCAGGGGTGTACGTTACGCCATTGCTGACACATCTACTGATGATAGCATTTTTGATCCAGTTCATAATGAACGAGCACGCTTGTTATCAAGTAGCGATGAGTAGTTGTTAGTAGTTTTATTCCTAATTTCAGTTAGCACTTTTATACGTTGTATGTACTAACAGACTGAATTTTCACTGTACACTAATTTTAATTTCTTTTGTAATAAAAATCAATTGTTTTTGTTTTATAAATATGTAAAATAGTTTTATCATTACTTTTTTTGCACAGTTTATGGGAAAATTTTTAGAGATTTTTCATCTTACACGTTTTTTTAAAGATGTGGAAAGTATCCCCAAATTTGTCATTAATCAGATGTATTTTTTTACACAATTTTTTTTTTGCACGGTTTTTCAAGGAACGTATGTACCGTGTAAAGAAAAAGAGTCGGGTGTGGATGTGTTTTGTTGAAAAGGCGCATACTATTGCATCTTTTTACTTTTGCTCATTTATATGAAATGGAATCTGAAGTTTAGCAGTTATAAAAACGTTTTCCTTTATATGTTAATAAAAAAAAGTTCCAATTAAACAGAGTTTTTTTCCCCCAATGAGGCTGTGGATTGGTATTTTTGCCAATGCAGACCTAGAATATTCCCCGAGAGCTGATATCACTTTTTAGTGCGGCACCACACATATAGGAGATACCAATTGCCACAAATAATTATGTTGTCCGGTTACCTCTCCAAAGGGAGGCACCTGAGCTGTTACAATGCCAACTTGTTCTAGGAATTAAATTTTGCCGAGAGTACCCAAGCCAAACAGGCACTCAAGGGACCTTTTATATGCCGCATAATCATACATGGACGCTGTCGATTTTTTGCATCATGAAAATCCGATGACTTGGGTGGAGGTCGAACCCGCAACCTTTGGCGTACAAGGCCAGTGCCAAACCAACTGCGCCATCCAGCCACGGATTTTAAATCTCAGATTATTTTTAAAGAAGTCTAAATTTGAAACTTTTTAACGTATGAGAATAAATAAGCAGATTTTCTAAAGAATTTTAAGTACAACAATTAAGTTCTTTCCATTGGTTCAGCTCCATATCTTAAATAATTTGAAGATAATTTATTTTATTTAAAATAATAATATATTACGCATAATTATGTATATATAATTAATGCAATGTGACATCTCTATTTAAAAATTTAACAGTCTTTTTTTAAAAAAAAGACTCTTACTTAATATTTTGAAATACTTCCAATTTGGTATTTGGTAAGACAGCTTTGTTAATCTGTTACATTATTACAACATGATACGATAGATGTTCTTTTTTATTTGATTCTCTAATCCCGAAAAAATAACTTTGATGATAAAGTGTTGACAAACAACAGCTACATCATTTAGTAACATTTCTTTTGCAACTTTTATGACAAAAAGCTCTTTTAGTAATTTGTTATTGATCTTTAGAACAGTATATAATAAAAAATTACGCCAACTCCTCTTCTCTGTTCCCTGATATAACCCTTACCGGAACACCCAGACTTGTGTTTGTGAGGGAGTTCATAGTTTATTTATATGGATTCTTAGATAATGAAATCTTATTTCTTAAGAATATTTGTAGTAGTTATATATTGTTTCAATTGTGTTTATTTCCATTTCTAATTATACTAATTAATAATTGAAATAAAAAGTGCCAATTTTTGTGATAATGATTCTTAAATTAGAATATTCGACTTTTTCTTTTCATATTGAACCTGAATTAATAATTAAAAAAAGGGATAGAGTTATCATAAGAAAAGTATTTTCAATACTCTTGAAGCTAACGAATTTTACACTTTGACTCAACAAGAGTGAAGAAAATAATGAATGGGTGAGAGACGATATTCTTATCATGAGAACGTAATCAGTCGATACTAAGTGGATTTCTTAACATAATTCTGCTGATAAGATATAAAAAGGAAATCAGGTGAAGTGATCTGAATAATACTCTGAATTTTAAGTGTTACTTCTTTTAGAAAATAAATTTGTCAACGAAATAGAACAGGAAATAGAAAGGGTACACAGAAAAATTGAGCAATGCAATATTCAAAATATTACCTTTTAGGATGAGAAATATTAGTAGCCAATTTGAAATAAAGTTGTTTCTCCCTCAAAAAGTAAATAAGAAAAGGCAATTGTGTCAAAACTGGTTTCTTAAAAGTTTTATAACTTTCCTACAATGATAACAAAAATGTCAGACTTTTTTTAAAGGTGAAAATACTTATGTACAACCTCTGACAGTAAAATTTGATGAATGAAGTCAGAACTGCCGATCTGGCAACACTGGCGGAAAAAAAAAGCGCTGCTCAAGAGTAGCGGCAGGTGTCCTCACCGTTGTTCAGTTGAGCGTCGTTTGTGTTCCATGTAAGATTTCTTATACGAAGTGTTTGCTTAGTGTGTTGGTTCTTAAATGAGAACAGGAAAATGAACGAACAAAAGATCAATTTGAAGTTTTGTTTTAAGTTTTGCAAGACACCGAAATGTGTGCGATGTTGGTACGGGCTTATGAAGATCAAACACTGTCCATAAAATGTGTGTAAGAATGGTTCACCCGTTTTCGAGAAGACTGGGACAGTGTTTCTGACAATCCCGTAACGGAAGATCGCAATCTCCATCAGTGACGAAAACATTGAGAAAGTGAATGTCACCTTTTTTGATATAGTCAATGTATTATCCGCAAAGAATTTTTATCTGAGGGAACGACGATGAATGCTGGAAGGTACATTGAAGTTATGATCAGTTTCATGAAACGTCTACGCAGGGTACGACCCAATACACACAACAAGGTTCATGTTTTTTTCGTTCACGACAATGTTCACCTTCACACAGCCAATATTGTCAAACAGTTCCTAGCAAAAAAGGGGGTGGAGCAAATTGAATATCTTCCTTACTCGTCAGATCTCAATCCTTCAGATTTCTTCCTATTCCTACGACTCAAACTCGCTTTGAAAGGAAAGAGATTTGACGATATTCCTGACATCCAACGAAACGTGACGAGGCTTTTAAATTCCATCCCAAATGAAGATTTCTTGTAAAGTTTCCAAGGTACAGTAGATTTCAGGGGTGAATAATTATAGGAGGTGACTATTTCAAAAAATAGTAAGGTAACTTTCATTAATATTTCATTTACGATAATGTTATAGGACTATTCACCCAACTTTATTGTCAGAGGTTGTATTTAATGCTTATGGGGAAAGTATTTGTCGCATACTGTGATTAGATAATATCAATCAGTTAATAACTTTCACGCTTTCATTACAGTAGAACGTCGCCCATCCGAACGTTAATTATCCGGAGCGTCAAATATACGAACCAGTTTTTTCAGAGACCTTGCAGCGAAAAAACGAATGTGTACAATGGTACAACGAAAAATAAGTGATTATTTTCCACAATAAAAGTAAAATTGCGACATTTTGCACCTATTTTGCTTTTTCTTCAAGCACGTTTCCCGCATGTGATGATTTTCAATATTCGTATAGTGTCCGGTTTCATATACTGCATGGATCGCATTCGGTTATCCGAACAATCGCGTATCCGAACGGTGTCCGGTCCCAATTGATTCGGATAAACGACGTTCTACTGTATTATGGTAAGAAAGCGAGTCTTGTATTGGATGTTTACATAATTTCAATAATTGTTTCATTAAATCCTAATAGATATTTGCCCACAATGTGGAGTAATTTATTATACCAAGAATAGATTTGAGACTTAATTTATGGAATAATTTTTCAATCTCTCCATTAACCGTTGGAAAAAACAAATACAAATGCTCCATTAAATTATAGATTTATGCAATATACACTGGTGAAAACAATGAAAGGGAGACATTTTTTTTAATAATTAACGTTTATACGTAAATAAGGTTCTTCGCAAACATCTCTGCCACGCAGTGTCTTCATCGCGTTTATACCATATTTGCTTAGTGAAGCTTGCAGCGTAAGGACGTTTTGAGACATCGTAGCTTAGCCCTTTTTTTTTAATTTCTTTTTTTACCCAGTTGATATCGTCTAGACCAGTAGTCTTCAAACTTTTTCGACTCATGGAACCCTTAGAGCTATATGATGTGTTAGGGGAACCCCATTTAACACGTTTAGAAGAATATGCCTTAAAATAATATGTAAAGTAGATCAATATGTTATGGGTACTTTATGTAAACACAAAAAAGTATTGTTTTTGTTATTAAAAAATTTTAATCAAGTATTTTAATATAATTAATAATATTAATGTGTGATTCGAGTTTTTCACCTACCCATCCGTTATATTTAGTAACTGGGATATGTGCTTGTATTTTTTTACTCAAACTATCCAAGTCCGGGTCTATTGAAATTATCATATCATATTCTACGTATTACTTACTCTTATATTTTGTTTTTGTCGTCCCATGGGTTCGTTCTTTTGAATGGTATTAAAATATTTATAGTTGTGGGAGAAATCCAGTGTATTCTGCATGAATTTGCAACATAAAATTTAGAAACTGTTTTTGCTTAAATTTAGATTTTGACGTTAAATCTGTTGAAATGTCAATGAACTGTTCCCTATCCTTCTTTATAGGTGTTTCTTCCCTCTGCAAATAAAAAAAGGGGCATTTCCTATTAGAAAACTATTTAAATTTGCAAAATATTGTACTAACGAGTATAAAACTAAATCATGGAATCCGGGATAGTAAACAGCAAAATATTCACAATCTAGTTGGTATTTTAAAATTTCAATGACTGGCTTGGGCTTTATATACTTCTGGTTATACAAAAGTTATAGAGAACGTGAATCCCTTTTGCATATTTATAATTTTCTTTTCGATTTTTTATTGTGACTCGTGGAACCCCTGGGTTCCTTGGAACACACTGGTTTAGACTAAGACCACTAGTCTAGACGATGCTACAAGATGGAGGGTAGTTATAAGACACGAGGCGAACCAGGGCCGATCCTAGCTGGTGTGCAGCGCGTACACCGCAAGCTTCATATAGTTCTTTTAATCAAGCTTCATTTTTCACGAATTTCTTAAAATAAAACTTGTAATAAGTCAAATAAATATGCTGATTTGTAAATTGTTATTGAAAAATCAAAATGACTCCCGATAGTATAGCATAGTTTAAGAAAAATGGTGTTAGGGCACAGTGTGTTGGTCCATTATCCATTAATGTCATTACACACATCCTTCAATTGATATCGAAAATCGTAGCAATACCGCAATAGAAAACAGGGCTTTGAACCGGAACTGAACCAAATATATATATATATATATATATATATATATATAGGTTTATTTCAATTGGATATATCTTCGGTCATTTTGTTACTATAACCAACTTATCAATATTTTCCAATTTAACGTCAACTATATAATTATCAACATTACATGTATATTGCTTCTCGATTTTCTGTTTTGATATTCACTCTTACTTTTCTGTTTCAGTTTCGCTTGAAAAATTTCTTGTAGAAGGGAGATTTAATTCACTTGAATGAACTAGTAGAATATTTAAGATAAGAATATATATAAAATAAAATTATTCATTCGGAACTGAACGGAAAACCATTATTTTTGTTGGAATGAAAACCGGACCAGAACCTTTTATATTCTTTTTAGTTGAAACGAAACGAAAAAATTTACGATTCGAAGCTCTGATAGAAAGGTTTATCTTGCTTATCAGCGGCACTGGTGGTACAATGTGGATCGATGCTTAACAAAGGGATCACAAAAAAGGATTTTGCGAAATTTGCTTTACGAAAATATAAAATATGGTTAATATTACCTAAGACATAGGAGTGTTTAAATTCAATATACATTTGAGGAAATTAAGAGTTTTCAATTTAATAATAGTCTTTTAATTTAGAAAAACAATGTAGAGAGAGAGAAAAAAAGTGATTTGTATACATTTTTACTATGCTCTACTTACTCTTATACAGATAGATTAGGTTATTACGTCGACATTCAGTATTAGTAAAAATATGAAACATTCTCAAGAAGAGTGGCACATTAGGCCTTTGCACGCGGGCTGCCAATACTAGGGTCTGTCCTGAGGTGAACCAATCACAGGTTACCTGCTGTAGGAACCTCGGAATTTCGAGAAATGTTGTGTACACTCTGTGGAAATAGTTCACAGAGACAGAAACAGTGGTCCACCGACCTGGTGAAGGTATCAAAAGGGCAACAACGCCGTCTCAGGACCTTTATTTGAGATTTTACCCAAAAGGGATTGGCCCGAGAGGGCGACACACTGTCTCCAAAATCTGTATAATGTAACAGGAACCTCCATTTCACAGATAACAGTCACCCAGAGACTTAATGCTGGTGGCCTGTATGCCAAGCACCCTGTAATCTACATCCCTTTGACTGTGAACAACAAAAGGAACCATCTAGCTGGTGCCGTGAGCCTCTGTCTTAGTTAGAGGATGATTGGGGGTCAAGTTTTCTTCAGCGATGAGTCTGGATTCATTTTGGGCAGCGACTCGAGACATGTTCTCTTCTGGAGATAGCCCGGGTGTCCCTATCGGTCCTCTAACATTGTCGAAAAAGACCACTATGGCCGAGATTGTCTGACGGTCTTGGTAGACTTCATGGCAGACATACATACCGGCCATCATGTGTTCGATAAAGGTTGACATGTCAGTGGTATAGGGACGACCCTATGTGCTTCCTTTTCCACGAAACATATGGACCAAATTTCATCTTTTTGGACGATAACGCACGCCCACTCAGGACTCAGTTAGTAGACAAATACCTCCATTTGGAGGATATTCAACGACTGGAGTAGCTTGTGGTGTCCCCTGACCTTAATCCCATCGGACACGTATGGGATATCTTTGGGCTATCAATTGCAACTGGAAGATCTGTTCTAAAGACCGTCGATGAGCTCATGAGTGTGGTTACCCCAAGGGTTGATATGGACCCTGGTAAACGGAGCGAGACTTCGACGCGAGAATCACGTAGCTGTTAGAGGCGACCACACACCCTATTAGACATGTTTTCCTCGGACTGCTCGGTTTGCTGTTGTGCTGGATAAGTGACCAGTTTACTTATTTAGGGTGCAGGTCATGCCTCCTTCTGTTTTCACACATAATGGTATTTTATCGGAAGACATTTTGCCCAGGTTTGGTTTTATTTGCTTTGTTAGTTTTCCTGTTTCTAAAAAAAAAAATTGTCTCTATAATTGGTTTTACCAGTGTGTATGAAAAATAGGGAAGTCACTTTTAAAATTTATTAGCAAGATAAGATAAAAACTAAGCTGTAATCTTTACAAACGTTTAGGGTATGCATCTATAGTATCAAGGAAAAGATTAAAGTACGTTTTGTTTTGTTTTCTCGATTATATAATGTGTGTTCTAAACTATAAAGAAGTTATTCATTTTGTTGAAAAATTGAAAAAAGAAGCGATTTCGTTAGATATTAATGTACAATAGGCATATATTTGTTTCCTTAAGCCTAATCTAATCGATATTAGCATATGAATAATAAGAGTTTTCATATTCGGAGGGGGGGGAGACATTTTTTTTTGAAAGAAATTTATTTTTTAAAATTGTTATTCATGCCTGTATTGGTAAATTATTTGCAACCAAGGGCTTAAGATTACGGAGAAGTGTGTGGTTTCTTGAATTAAACTACATTAAATTTAACATGTATTTTAAATTCTTAGATTGAAATAACATTTAAAAAGCATTAAAATGCAAGAAATATTAATCTTTTGATTGATAAATAACTTTAAAATATTATTTTTAATTACTTAAAAATATCGCCATGAGATATCATCCAATTCATAAATAATTTGACTGAATATATTTCTCGTGAACATCACTGTCAGTAATTTTAAGATAAGTTACGCTTAAAATCCAAGGTTGTTTTTGTGTAATTTAAGAGGTCAGAGCAATGAATTCAGTATTGCAGTTACACTCATGACGATTTGAGGTCTATCAAGGCATAGCATTCTATTGATATTCAAACACAAACCATTTCAGATAAATACTAAAATATTTTACTTCTCTATTCTGATTAGACAAAACAAAAATTCAAATGCACATTATCTCTAAGAGAAAGAGAAAGTTTGAAAAAAAATCATAGATTATATAGTTGTGAAAAATAATAGCTTGTCAGGTCTACTTTTTCTTATGACAAGTTCAAGGATAGGATTGTATCAAACGTCACATGCTTTCACGTGAGAACAAATTGTTTAATCATTCTTACATATCAGGATTGTCTGTAATCTGATACTCTTTGTTCTTGTTTGTATCGTTATCTGTCTTCCACAATTCGGATGATGTTTATTATCAGGACCTCTCTGGGACAATTCTGGGATAAAATGGCGTGCATTAAAAGATCATTTGAAACCTTTTAACAGATTTGGAGTGATAGAATAAATATACAATTTTTTAATGTCACGTTCAAGTTTTGAAATTGTTCAAGATTTTTTTGTTGTAATTAAAATTCATTTTGGTTTTTAAAAGTTAATTTGTATTACTATTCTTTCGGAAAAATAAAGTTTATATTATGCTATATCATAAAATCATGTTGAACGTATACGGCTTCTACCTCTAAAAGCTCCAGGTTATTAACCAGTAAGATCGGGTTTGATTCCTAAATGAGGTTTGGTTGTGTTTCTGTGCGTTGATCTCATTAAAAAAATACTAAATCTCTTATAAAGTACTTTTCGTAAGCGATAATACTATCATACCTTTTTTTTAAAAAAAAAGAAGGGGGGGGGGGAGAGGAACCAGACTGACTAATGATAAATGTAATTTTTCAAAAAATAATCTTTTGCTTAAGTTAGTGTTTCGCTATTTATTTGATTAGGTTCATCTTAAGATTCAGAAAAATAAGAACTTAAATAACCATAAATGAATAAAAATAAGAAATGCGTAGGGAGTTAAAAAGAAAATAAGCGAAATAGAAATAAAATAAAGTCATAAGTAATATAATAAATAAAGGAAATGAATGAAAAAAGAACAATGCCAAAATGTGTGTTTGTTTGATTTTAGTGATTGATATTAAAATATTAATTTTAAAAGTAATCTGTGTGTGTGTGTGATGATAATGTATAAAATAAAAAGTTTCAAGTACGTGAGGAAGTGAGTGTTTATTTAGTGTGAGCACTATAAAGCAACACAAAGGTTGATTGAAAAGCTTCATAGCCTTAGTGAAATATCTATTAAAATTCATAGTATTAAAGTTTTTCGCATATATATGTATCCTAAAATTCATTAAGAAAACCTTTTTTATGGAATGAATATTTTTCTTTTTCATTAAAAATTCTATTATTTGTCTGGAACTGATAAAGCTTTATTGAAATATTAATAAAATTACATAAAAAGCACATATTCTTAAAATTCAAATAATTTCTTAAGAAATTATCTTCAGATAACATTCCGCAAGTGCCTACCTTGGAGATGACAGCTGTTTATCCATAATTCACTTTCCATTAAATTTCTATATTGCTTTTTTCAATGTATAATTAGGCAGTATAGTAATTAAATAGGATGCGAAATTATGTGAGAAAGCATGCTGATTTCTGTCAATGTATTTTTATCCATGAATAATTTTAGATTTATGTTCAAAAACAAATTTATGTTTATGTAACTTTTTACCTATTTTATTTCAAAAGTTTCTGACAGCGCTGAATTGTTTATAATTTTAAATCTAGAAGCTATAAATTTAAATTGTGCAAAAAACAAAAAAGGTTATAAAGATTTATTTCTTATTTACAGTCAAAATAAAAATTTTCAATTATAATTAGCCTTCAATAGCATCAGCAATCTTTTATTTCAGAAAATTTTAGGACATTGTCGATAAAACATTCAAAAGTAACTTTAAAGAGGAAAGGCTTTGATATTAGAACTGTAGGGAGCCTGTTCTTGTTATTATAAATGAAACTAAAAAAAAAAAAAATGATTGTAAAAGTTTTATTTCTTTATCGACTTCAGTGCTTTTTTAATGGTAACGATCCATTAAGCAGATAATGATAATAATATTATTATTTCAATGGATTTTTTTTTAAAATCACGAGACGTTTAATTTTTCTTACGGAATAATTTTTTGATTTACATGTTTAACTACCGTAAAAAATCCGGCTAATAACGCGCAGTTTTAACACAAAAAATAAGATCGAAATTTACGGATGCACGTTATACGCCAGGTGTAAAAATGATAGCTTTAAAAATAAAAAATGATGAGCATAGGAAAAAAAATTAGACTTCTACATATATCGAAAAACACTGTCTTTTTAAATGAAATGACATTCCTTATGAACTTAAAGGATTGTAGTTCTAGAAATATATTATTTTTTTTCTAATCCTTGGAATAATACCTCGAATAAATGACTGCAAAATATGAGAGCATTGTGTACATAAAAAGGTTTCTTCGTAAAAAAAGGAGTGCGTGTTATATGGAGAATATACATAAAAATTAAAAATTGCAACTTGAAAGTATAGGTGTGCGTTATACGGCGGTGCGCGTTATGCGCCATATTTTACGTTAATTTCTCTAGGAAATTAAATTGTCTGTAATTGAAATAATATTTTCCATTTCATAAGGTTTAGGACAGGATTTTTAGTGTCGTGTTCTTCGCTTGTACCTAAAATTTGAGTCCTCTGACTGAAAATATATATATGTATATGAAAACAGATATTTTTTTATAAATTTCAAGACGAACAAAATTCAGATTTCTTTTTAAAGCTAACAAACCTATTTATGTTACTTAAAAAACTGCATCAATTTTATTATTTTTACTAAATAATATGTTTATCTTAGAATGATGCAAGTCAAGAAAATCTTACCTTTTGCTCTCAAAATGCAATAAATTCAGAAAAAAGACCTGAAAACCAAATATATTTTCTATAAATTATCTTAAAAGAATAAAATCAAAACAGACATAAATTACACTTAAAAAAAAGGATATTTGGGAAACACATGTAGTCCTTAAACTTATCAGAACTACTCTTTAATGTATTTATTCTCTCTAAGGATTTCCCTCCTTTAATTTGAAAATATTTTTAAAAAAAATCTTTTAAGCTAATGCTTATTTAATTACTGCAATAGCTGGCTTTAGAAAATATTTTAGTTTGGCGATGAAAAAAATCTCCAAAAATACACTAAATTTCCGCATTTAATTTTTGGCTAAGAAGAATATATAATTTTAAGTAGAAATATAACTTTTGTCCATTCAGATTATTTCCCAATATGTTTTACTTAAAACGTCTATATTTCAGAGTTTTCTTATTTAGTTCTTTCTTTTTCAGTCACACTATATTTTGGAAAAGTTGCCGTTCGTCTAGCTAAGTAAAACGGCAAAATTTTTTTTAAATAAAAAAGTCTTTCGTTCGCTTAGCGTGTTAAAGTTTTGAAAAAAAAAAGTAGAAATTTCGCCTTTTTTAAATTAATTTTTTATAATTCTGTAACTTACCAATGTCACAATACTATTGTTTTAAATGTAGTGATTGGGATATGTAGAGCATGAAAAAAGAGTTTTAACACGTAGATAAAAAATATTTGTTGTGCGCACAAAAAGCTTAAAAACACTTTTTTTCTTGTAAATATTTTGTGATTTTACTCATATTCCCCTTTAATAAACAAAACATTTAATGATAAATATATTTCTTATTTTGAATATATTTAACACTCTAGATAGATTTCTTATTTAACATACAGTCGAGCCCCGATTTAACGAATTAATCGGAACTGAACATTTTATTCGTTAAATCGGAGTTATCCATAATATCGGGGGCCAAAAAATATACGAATTTTTGCACTTACCGTTTGAAAATTTTATAATAAGCAACTACACAAAAGTATCCATTGCTAGAAATTACACACTTTTCATTCAAAAGCTAAAAATACTATTAGCGAATTATTACGCCCTAGTTAAAATTGAAAATGTGAATTTATTGACTAACAGATGTTTGACAATCTTTTTGATTCTTGATTTGAAAGAGTTCTTTTGTCAACTTTATGCAGAGAAGAAAATACTGCATCCTTTACATCCTGCTGCATGAGGTATGTTTTCACAGTTTACAAACAATTTAAAGAATTAGAAAATGTAACAGTTTTGATAGGAGTTTCATTATCAATTTCTGCATAAAAATCGCAATGCATTTGGTTTCGACAATCTGAACTGCTTTTCAAAAACAAACCGAACTTCTCTCAGAAAAGAGAGCAAATTGTCAAGTCTTTTAAAATACACCCTGAGTAAGATGAGATAAAGAAATGTCCTGTCTTATTCAAAAATTCACATTGTAGGTTAAACTCATGAACATTTGTAAAGTCTAATAATAGCTTAGTCCTTTATAATAGTCCTTTCGCTGTCAAAATTTGCTACTTTCAAGAAATGTCTTTTTCTGTTCCGGGCAAAAATGATGTCATTCGAAAAGAAATCCAATATTTTCTAATCCAAACTAATTTATTAACTAAAAATTTATTCAGTTGTTGAAATAATTCATTAATTAAGGGTTTATATTTTTTGTTATTTATTTGCCTTCAGAAAACTTTTGTTCAATCGGGGTGCGACTGAAATTTATAAAATTATCCAACATTTTTATTCAAACGAATGTATTTTAAAGTCATATTTTCCAAGAAATTCGTACCTTATTGATCGAGTCTAGATGATTCCGTCTCTTGTTTCTGCACCACACATTTTATGAGGTACTCCAGTCTCAAGTTTGATACAGCATTCCTTGACAGAGGAAGTTTTGTAAATCTGAGTCATTTACATTGTAATATTGTAGAGCAGATGACAGAATCGAAGTCGTAGTGCAATTAGAGATTTCATAAGGACCACTGACCATTGATGTCACTCTTTGTTTGAATTCTTATATTTGCCGCTGTTTAACTGATTGTTGCCACACTGAATGATTCTCCTCCTTATCGTTGTCTGAGATACCAAAACTTCCTCGTGTTTGTATTTGTTTAGAGTCAAATCCCATTTGTACTCGTATGTTTCTTGAGGTATTTTTATGAGTCAAGGTTTCTTAGATTTTTCTTCTTTGCTAATTTACATGTTTGTTTGCTTCAAATAGAACGATCAAAAATTTCCCAGTTTTTGCTTTCTTTGTAAGAACATAAAACGTTATTCAATAAAAAAAAAAATTGGTTGACTTTATAACACAATGACATTCAACTTGTGACGTCTCTCGCGTCCTTCTGCTAACATAACTCCTATGTTCTTTGACGGCCACGATTAATGGCAAAACCTTTCCAACCCAATACCAAGAAGATAAACGAATATAATATGTAAATGAGATATACTTTAAAAGGATAGAAGCTTTGATGATAAGGCGCGGCAAGTTTAGAGATAAATTAGTGTGGAATCATTCAGATCAAGAGTTAGCTGTCCGATAGCTTTGGAAGAAATAGAAGTTCATTATAAAGAAGTTGGAATCGTCGTATATAAAGTGACATTATAGATATTACTGAATCGTTGAAGGAAGGAGATCTGAAAAAGGTAATATATTATATAGGAAGTTAAACGAATCTGTTAATTTATTATAATTAGGATAAACGTTCTAGTTGCGTGATCTGACTTGAATACAAGGTTTAATTGGGTGTTAACTCTCACTTTAAAGAAAGTTGTCAATTAGAATTAAGTAATATAAGTTATTCTTAATAAAAGTTGTATTAAGAACCAACATGTCTCATCATTTTGATAATCCCACACCTCTAGCTTACGCGGATCCGGAACGACATAGTCATCACAGGATGGCTATGTCACAA